>ML346334.1:10278-33321 GCA_005239505.1 Nicotiana paniculata
CCCCCCCCCCCCCCCCACCCACCCCCTCCTCCTCCAACAAAAAGGAATCCAATATTGGATAACCTGAAACATATGAAATTTAGAAACTACATGACTATACTATCAGCCACCAATTTTGATTGGGAAATCTGAAAACAAAAGATGACACTGTTTGATGGTCTACAATTCAACTAGAAAACAAAATTAAACAGACGGAACACTAATTAAGTTAGAATAGGCTCAGATGTGAAACAAACAACATTATGAAGCAATAGAGATTCAATAATGTTATCAAGAACAAATGATCGTGGAATAAGTACAGTTGAATTTGATTGTTCTCTCCTCAGTATCCCTGTCTCTTCCTTCTATTTTCATCTTCAAGCATCATATAAAAATTGGCAATTCTGTAGGAATGGTTGTTCAGTTAAATTTAAATGAACCGACAAAGTATACTTACTTTGGCTGCTTAAATTTTAAAACTACCTCTGCTGGCTAACCCTTTTTTGGGGATAGTTTATCTGGGGGCTGACTTACACATGAAAATCCCTTTATTACTTTATCAAGAACAGGTTGCATTGGAGTCTCAGCAAGACAGAGACAGTTTGGACAACAAACAGCCACCACTTCTTGTCACCTCCCCATCCCCCGAGAAAAAGAAAATAAAACTGTCAGCCATCTAGTTATTCATTGTACAGTGGCAAGACAATGTTGGGATTTCTTTCTAAATTTACATTGTGTCAGATGGGCAATGCCTTCAAATGTTAAGAGCTTGCTGGAAACTTGGCAACTTCAGAAGATGGCAAAGGATAAGTTGTCTGTATGGAGGACAATTCCTTTATGTGTGATATGGACTATATGGCTAGAAAGCCAGAAAGGAATAGGGCCTGTTTTGGAGGGAAAAAGAATATCTCCAGGATTAAAAATAGTTGTCTACTAAATTTGTATTTTTGGTGTAAAAGAAGTATTTCGGAAAATCTGGAACAATATTTAAACTTTGTAGAGGAGTTAGGTGATATGGATTTAGGGGATTTGGAATTAGTTGATATGTAGAAGTTCTTTTTGTAATCCTGCTGGATTGTACGCTTATGTACCATCTTGGTACTTCTATTAATTTTTTATTTTACCTTATCATAAAAAAAAAGGTGGGAGAAGAGAAACAGCTCAACCTCTCTTTTTCACCAACAAACTAACTTCCAAACTGCCTCCAAAAGAGCCAAAAAAAGAAAACCATATTTTGGCCCTCTTAGGTATGAGAGTCCTATAGCTGGGAGGACAAAACCAACCATGCTTGAATCGTATATAAGAAATACTGGGTCAATTGACATTTCTCTTTTGAAGCTTCAAGTTCCAGATAGTAGTTTCAAATCTATGAATTTGATAATGTGTTTTCAGGAATTGAAAGTGTAAATATAACAGGCTAGTAGCAGCTATGGAAAGCATGCAAGCTGTTGCAAGGAGATTGGAACTCTAATGTTTATGGAGATGAACCTGGCATTTGGTTTTTTTTTTTTTTTTTTTGNAAAGGATTAGAGTAAGCACTTAAGACCATCAAACATTTTCCCAAAGTTAATCCACCAAATCTAGCCCCATATATCCCAGACAAATGACCCCTTTGGCTGGTGTGCAAAGGAGTGACTGATGATTACAGAAGGATAGCATTGGTTGTTTACGAACATGATAGCAATGTGAGAAGGAATGACAGCAGCAGCATTTCCTAAGGTCCTTTCTTAATTTTCAGAGTCAATATCCACCTTTTAATTTTCCATTTATGAGGCATTTCATTGGTACGATTATATGTGCCAATCAGTAATCTCACATGAGTTGTGCACCACTTTAATGATAGACGCAAGTGTAGTTTTTCATTTATAAAAAAGAAAAGAAAAAAAAAAGATAGATGCAAGTGCAATTCTATAATCAATACTGATCAAGAACCCGTTCAAAATAACCTCAAGGAGTACTAGTGCTAACGAGAAATCAGACCCTTATGAAAATTAAAGCTCATACCTGAACTCGAAAATAGTCTGCAAAAGGAACATCACTAACTTCTTGTGATGTCTCAATCACCAGGTGACTGCAATCAAAGAAGTTAGAATAACAACATAAACATCAATAGCAAATCAACAGACTAAAACATGTGCAGTTCTAAATGAAAGCGAAAAACCGAAGAAAGCCTAAAATCAAAATTTCTAGAAATAAGCAGGCCTGGGACATCTCTCCAGGAAGTATATAGATCAATTAAGCTTCAAAAACATGCGCTTATCCCAGTGAGTGAAGTGAAACGGATCCTTTTTCTTTCTTGCAGCCGTGCAGGGAGGAGCATTTGCGGGAGGATGCAGGTTTGATTTTGGAAACATGCCATTGGCCTTGAAATATTTGAATCGTTCTATGAACCAAACTTTAACATTGTTCTAAACCTTGGTAGTTTATTATCGGAGCCATGACAGCTGCTTTATTTGAAGTTTACTCAATTCATGCATTATCCTCAGGAATTTTAAAAATCGATAAATTTCAATCACCTACTTATCCAAAAACATTTCAACTATGCCGCAATCCAAATCTGTTAGAATCAGTTATATGAATCCCCAATATCTATTCTGCTCTATTAAGGTCCATTTCATTCAAACGCTTAATACTCTGTCTTTAAAGGCAAATTAGAGGTTCTCTATATAGGAAAAACAGCTCAATAAAATTCAGGTGCTTATGGAAAAACAAGCAACAAAGCGAAAGGCAACCATCACTTGAGTAACACAGCGTTTGCATTTGGTCTGTCCCTGGAACTTGTAGAGGGGAAAAAAGCAGAATCCCAAGATAGAAACCAGACAAAGAGAAGATTGCAACTAAAGAAGAATAGGTTTGAAATGGAGGAATATAAGGTGAGAGGATAACATCTGAAAACATGAAATGTGAAGCCCAGTTAAGATGAGGCAAAAAATCATCCAGAGCCAAATAAGCCAGAAAGTAGCTCTAAGCTAACTGAAGAAACTGTGACGAGCATAGAAGCAGTATCCAAAAGGAACCGCTTTACCCTACTATTATCTGGATTATCTGAAGTGTCAATGGCCATTTATGAAGAGTTCAAAAATGCCCCTTCACTGATGTATAGGCGATCAACAAGAAAACATCCTGATCATGGAAACAATTAAAAGGAACTGTATAGTTGATGGAGCTCCACGGCTCTTTATTTTTGGTTTTTTAGTTTGGGGTGGGGGTTAGAGCAAATGCGGACCCCCAAAATATGAGGGACAAGGAAGATTTTCTAGCTTGCTGGGGTAAAGCCCATGGATTATCACATAGCTAGTTTAGCACGTGTTTGAAGGAGAGGATCTTATCTCTCTCCACCGCCAATTTTTATTGATGCAAGTTCTCATTTTATAAATAATGAGAAAAATAGCATTATTTGTTTTCCTTCTCCTTTTTGACACATACAGCTTGACAAATATCTTGATGCAAAATTGACACAATACTCAAATGAGTTAAAAGAATTGTATGATAATGAGTGAATCCACGCAGAGCATGTGATCACATTTGGTCCTTAAAGGTATACCTACAGAAAGACTCCACGTGAAGCCCCAATTTAGAAATTTTTGTTCAGATGATTCGCACTTGCAGATATAATTTATCAGCAGCATAAGCTTCCACATTAGCAAAGGTTACCTGATGCCACCAGTGGAATCAGATAGAATAGAAGATCTGCTTAGCTTTAAGAGCATTGGATCCTTAGCCTTAAAGTATCACTAATAAGGTGTTCCACCATAGTAAGAATGAGGATACCATGATGGAGGCTATAGTCAAAGAGCACAACTATTGATGGTTTTCATGAGCTAGATAGGATCCTCATTCAGAAAATAGGACAGGGAGCCAACTATAATCAACTACTCCTTTCTTCTACCAATTACTGTACTGTCCACAATATCTCTATATAAGTATCCAAACTATATATCTTGCTTCCTATGAGAACCTAATATACTAGAGAAGCCCCGTAAAGTGCGTGCCATTTTTTTTTTGAGATGGTAACATATTTATATCTCTATACTGTCCACAATATCTCTATATAAGTATCCACACTATATATCTTGCTTCCTATGAGAACCTAATACTGTACTGTCCACAATATCTCTATATAAGTATCCAAACTATATATCTTGCTTCCTATGAGAACCTAATATACTAGAGAAGCCCCATAAAGTGCGTGCCATTTTTTTTGAGATGGTAACATATTTATATATATATATATATAAATAGAATCAGTACACGGGCTGTACTGAAACAATATTTACAAGTCAGCAACTGAGAAAAAAAGACTGTTCTGCAGCCCTAGCAAGAATCTAAGACATCTAGGATTCAAACAGTATCTTCTGTGTATCTTTCTTTACACCAAAAATAAAAGAGCAAAATACAGTCAGGTTTGATCTTCTGCACTGAACTGCTGCTATCCTCAAAACATTAGGAATTCCTCTCTTTCCAGATTGTCCACCAAATACATGCTGGGACAGTCTTCCATCTATCGCTGTCTCTTGATCCAACTCCAGCTCCATCCCAACTAAAAAGAACTTCAGTAATCTTGCTAGGCATTGTCCAAGATATGCCTCTGCGATTAATAAAGATCTTCCCTAGCTGGTCAGTTATCCTGCAATGTAAAAATACATGGCTAATTGTCTCAACATCTTCTCCACATAGATAACATCTTGAGCATAGTGGCATCCCTCTCTTGATAAGATTGTCTTGGGTCAAAACAGCCTCCTTTGCTAGTAACCATGAGAAACAGGCCACCTTATAGGGGATCCTGATTTTTCACATGTGCTTCCAAGGCCAATTGATGATCTGCATGACAGTTCAGTTCAGAATCTTGTATGCTGCATTCACCTTATTAATGCCACTGCTGTGTCACTTCCATCTTAGTGTATCCACCCCATTCCGTAATCTTCAAGCCTTCCAGATGTTTGTAGAAAGCAGTCAATCTAGTCACCTCCCAATCATTCAACATTCTCCTAAATACAAGTTCTCATCCTTGAGGAGACCACATTTCAGCTACTGTCTTTTTTTTATGCCGGGTCACATTTCATAACAAATGTTCTCATAACCAATACCAAAGATCTAAATATTCACTACAGATTTTGGATCAGATTTGCTATCTTCCATTCTTCAGTTTAAATGTCTTCTTCCATCAATATTGAGGTGTCTTCCTCTCTTACTTGGTATCTGTGTACATACATACTTTCCGTCTTACTCCTTTTCTATTCAGAACTAGCAAATTGAGACTTCGGAATCTTTTCAATTAATCTTTTCATTGTACTTCTCATATTTCAAGCTTTTAGTGTTGTGGATATTTCTGTAACTACGATATTTTGGTAATTATTAGTAGTTACAGAACCGAGCATAAACTTTATAGTCAAAGATTTAAGGTTGTCTATGCAGAATTTGGGTAATATTAGTTGTTAGAGTTGGTTTTAAACTTCCTTTTGAAGTTCTAGCGTCTACAAAGCTATCATTACATATCAGTCCATTAGTGCTCAGCTAATACAGAATTATTCAGATATCAGCAAAATCATTTCTAGTTGCAGGACCATCCTCTGCTTTTCTTCAAACGTTCTCCTGTTCCTTCCCCTATATGAGGACCCCTTCCCACTATTCCTCTAAAGTTCCCAGCTTCGAAGCAGAATCATGAAAGATTCTGGAATATCTTAGAAATTTCCAAAGAACTTTAAGTATCAAATCCTACAACTTTGTGACATAAGAGGATGAGTCAGCATCATCTTCCATCTTTTTGCACATGTAGCATCAGTTTATACGTAGTTTGATGCATAAGATCTACCATGCAGGAAGTGACATTTTCTCCATCATTTATTCAATTTTCTTATCACTTGACCCAGAGCCCTCGAAATATCTCTTGTTTTAAACTTCCTTTAATGAATTGTCATCTTTTTATCAGTAACTTGGAGAACATATAAAAGCTACTACATGTGTTTGTCCATATCACTTTGCGGCATTCGTCTAATTCATTCTCTTGTCACTTACTTAGTGCTCAAACGGTATCCTCTTTCAACTTCCGTCTACCAATTCTTAATGCTTTTAGACTGCAACTTAGAGCCTCAAAAGCTATTACATCTTTGTCCATACATCATTAATTCCTCTCCACAACCATGTAAAATTCTGAAAACGTAGATTGCCAAACCTTATGCATGTCCAACCACCCCTTAATTGAAGGCAGAGACCTCATTCAGACTATGTAGCCAGGTGTGCTAGCAAGAGTCTATATTAGATGTTAAACCACAGTTACCTCAGTTAGTCGCCTAAGAAGTTCCGAATTAGCATGATAGTTTGAATTATGACATAGTTGCTACCGGGACACTAAATTAAGCTACCCAAATTACTAACATACTTGATACTTCAGGCACTAAATTAAGCCAACCAAATTACTAAGATTCTGTTTCGCAATCCGCTAAAAATTATTTCCAATATGATTCCCAGGCATCTTTATCATATATTGGCTGTGAGAAAAACATTAGCTTTTTTCTGCTTTTCATATGCTTTTATATTACAAAAGCTAAAGTTACCAAAAAGGAAAAGATGAAATGTTTCTTTAGCTATATTGATGATAGACCTTAGAAGAAGCATATGGCTAGCAAATTGTTAATTGTTATTGATATGATGAGAAAATCGCAGCATACATTGTGCATTGAAATTAGGGAATCCTGTACTCTTAGCACACTGAATGTAAGCTAGACAACTTTGCACAAATCTAAGCTCTCCAGTCACAAAAATATATTGACTCACAAAACCTTTCGCTTTCGGAGAAACTCAAATGTAACCAAAAATAAGATGTTGTGCAAAGAACTTTATCATGTAACAGACGCACTAACGCATGGAGCAGCAGAGGGAATTACAGCATCAAAGAGAGCTTAAAGTGCCAGTATCAGTAAAAAGCATAATCAGTGAATTATAGTAGCACCATAGTAGAAGTTATTACCTGTTTCTGTAAAAACGATAGTTCTGCACCTCATGGCAGCCACCAAATTTTGCACCTAATCAAACCACAAATTAGTCAAAAATAAATAAATCTTGATTCACTTGAGTGTTCAAATCATGTTTGAAATTAAATTGTTGATATAGGGGTGTAGTCACACCTAAATAGAATTTAATAGGATGCTGAAATGACCAATTACGAGAGTGCCCAAGTTCTTCATGAGGACGCCACTGTGTGCACTTAAAATCTGGAAAAAAAAGAGGACGGCAAAGTTTTGGTTAACCGCATAATTACTATCAGTACATTGTGATCCATCGCTTCTGAATCTAACTGACAGAATGTGTTGAAATATATCCACATCAACAAAATCCATGAATGCTGTCACCTTTATCACCACATTTTCTACGGAATGACTCCTGAAAAGCAAGACCGTCATCTGAAATGAAGAGTTCAAAGAACTTCTCAACCGTAATCTGCACCTCAAATATTGAGTTCAAATAACAGTCCACGATTAATTACACATCTATCACAGAGAAAACTAGAGATTCAGAACAAATGAAAGAACTAGGGAAAAAGATAACGTTATATCACCAGAAACTTGGCCTCTGCAACAAGTGTAAAGCATTCAGGGACTGCACGTCAAATAACGCAGAGCTTAGGTAAATCAGGAACTGAATAGAGTTTAAAACACAGAATAAGATGAAAAAAGAAAAGGAAAATTTTGCTGGTGGAATCCAAGAAACAGTTGTTTTAATAGCTTTAGAACCTAATGGGTACAAGTACCAAAGAGAATCATGTTTATGGTTGAAAGTACTCATCTATCAAACAGAACTTGAGCATTAACGTGCGGTCAGAACTCTGAGAATAGACACCCGCCCCATAGGAGAATACCAGATAACATCTGTCTAGCCCGAGGAAAGTAAACCTGCTCATAAGTCCTAGTAACTGTCTCTCTCACTTTGTGATGTGCACGTCTGATACCATATTAGCAGACAGAGGCACAGAAATAGGATTAGAAAACCAAACCAATATGAGGGCGCTATATGTTATCTGGGAAGGTGTGGAAGATAAAAATGACAGCACTTTCCAACTTGAAGGTCCTAAATGCACGGGGTAGTTTAATTAATCATTCCTTCCTTTTTCCTTGTTAATTCCGTTTCATGTTTTAGATTAGTGATACTGCACTTCCCAGTATTATGAAGAAGTAAGCCTATACAGGCAACGCAACATGAGCACATACTTCTTGTAACAAAAATGCAGATGACTTTAACATATCAGCCTATGAATAAGTATTTTTTCTTTAAATACTAGAAACCAGAGACTGTTAATTAAATGAATGGAAAAAATCATTGAACACACTTGAAGAATGAAGAAGCCCATAACAAAAAGCCCAAAGGAGCATTTGACTGACCCCTAGGTGCGTCTGAATCCTCCTGCTTCAAAGCTGACGACCTCCCAGAAGAGGAACAGTCAGTACTTTGAACAATAACTGCTGCTTCTTCCACATTGCCCTGCAATCCTAAAGGCTTTGATACAATTTCAAATTCACCATTGGCTAAAGGATTTGAGTCTTCCTGTGCCGTATCATCCTTATTCCTGGTCACATGAATTTAACAGACTGAAACAACTCCAGTGCAAGGGCAGATAATTCCTAACTTGACTCTAGATACCTTTCAAGGGATTCTACTCCTTCCGTAGTCTGCCTGAAACTATCTGTTCCTTCTGGTATTCCGCTATCTTGACTGTTCAGATCAGATTTTGGCTCCTGACATCAAAGCAAAGTTAAATGCAGTCAGAACTGCAAGAGAAGCCCCAAAAAAATAACAGCATCAGCAAGAAATATTTTCAGGATTGAAACAGATATTTCTTGGAAGATGAATATAAAGAGAATTCTCAAACTTTTCTCTGCAAAATAACAGAACAACGAATAGAAGAAAACCAAGAGGCAGAATGTCCAAATTTTCACGTAACTTATGCTGAGCCATTATGGTGAGAAAACAATGCTAAGGGAGATGAAAGGACACGGTCAGCAATGCTTTCACAACCAAAATTTAAGATGTCAGTGAAGTAGCACATGGCAGATGTCTGAGACTTTGCTCACACAACTTATCCAGGGGTCAACCCATTGCAATGAAGTGAGGCACAGAAGCCTCCAAATTATATGTGTTTGGTTGGGAATTAAGGGAACAACTATTCGTAATACCAAAATAACGACTTTCGAAATGGAGGGCATATTCCATCCGTTTTACTATCAGGTGTTTTCATTTAAAGAATGCAAGTCATATATCAGATTTTCAAGTAAAAAACGCTGCCTTCTTGGCATTGCTTGACTTTTGATTGCATACCATGTTCCATTTCCACAAATAAGAATATCTTTAAAGGTCTAAATCTTCCACTTACTTAGGTAGGTAAATGACCAAATCCTTCCCTTTACCACTAATACCAAGATTCTGCACAGATGACCACTAAAAGGGAAATGAAGGAAATAAATCCAAAAAGCAATGTGAAAACTGTAACAAAAAATTCTACTTGGAACATTCAATACTAATACCCTAACACAGCTGCGGCATATTTCTTTGCATACTTATGCTGAAAATAGTTATGTTTTTTCACACGTCTTTAGAGTTGAAAGTAACAAGTACAGTAATAAGGTTTCAAGGAACTGGGGAATGCATCAATGTTAGGTTACATGGAGAGACCGAGAGAGACTGACATGATGATTACTGACTAACCAAAATAGTGTGAATGGAGTATTCATAAATTGCCAGCATTCACCAAGAATAGAGTTGGGGATTGTGGGGTGGGGGGGTGGGGAGCTCCATATTGCAACATGACTAAACACATTTTATAAATTCCCAAGGTATGTAAGTGACGACACACCAGATCTGTAGACTCTTTCGCTGCACCATTGTGTTGTAGCCAACCATCATTGATAAGCTTAAAAGCTTCATCTCGGGACAGGAAAGATGTAAAAAAGTACTGCACTAATAGAAGGCAAGTCAAGACTTTGCAGAGGAAGTATTAATCTGAAAGGAGGAGAACAGGCATATAGCATTAACATGGCATACAGCATTTTTTTTTAAAATAAAATAAAATAATATATGGCATTATAAAATGGCATCACAGATCCAGGACATTACCTTCTTTTCTCCGGCTATTATTTCTATTGCCGTTGGGAATATGGCCGCAGCTTTAGCTCTTCGTACTAACGTGATCTCATGAAAATGTATTATTTTCTGGAAGATGGACATTGATAAATTAATTTGGATCAAGATAAAAATGCATAGCAAATAGATGAGAAAGATAAACTTTCTTATTTGTCTTACTATATTTTCCTTGATTCCCTTTTTACTTGTCCAAAAAAAAAGGAGAAACAATAGGAAACAAGCTATCATTACAGGTAATGCAGTATTATTCTTGGTAAATGTTGAATGGACCTTATTAGTCAGTCTTAAAGCTTAAATAACAAGGCTAAACAATTCAATACAGATAAAGCAATCCTTTAAAGTTTAAACACATTCTTAGGACCTCATGATGGTGTATCATCCTATTGCAAACAATAGCAGCAACAATTTTATGCATTGAGACTAAAATATGTCAAAAAGCAACGCAAAAATAAAAAAAGAAAATACATATATGGCACCAGAACAAGAATTTGGGGGGGGAATAAAAAGGAAAACATAGGAAACAGAGGGTCCTGTGTTGTTCAAAACTTCAAATATCCATCACCTTCAATTCACAAAACTCTCAATTAAAACAAACTGCTTAAGATGGAATGATAATAGAGCATTCCACTATAAGCTTTTTGAATATCTCACTTCCATATGACATCCCACCGCACATGAGAGGTCATACCATCACCGTCCTTGCCAATATCCCTTCTATCACCTATATCCTCTTATATCAGTCCAAACATCAAACAACAACAGCAACCCAATTGAATCCCACAAGTGGGGTCTGGGGAGGGTAGTGTGTACGCAGGCCTTATGCCAACCCTAGGAAGGTAGAGAGACTATTTCCGATAGATCATCAGCTCAAGAAAGAGAAAAGAAACAGTGAAAACAAGTAATATCATAAAGACAATAACAACAATCACAAGTCAGAAGTAGATGAAAAGAAGCGGTAGCAACAACAAGCAGTAACAACAACAACAACATGGTACTAGGAGACCGTAGGAGATCGAAGCTGAAAAAAATAGGAAAACATCATGAAATACTAGCAACCTAAGGCAGAAAACTACCATATTAACCCTAATACTCTCGGTCCGTAACAGAGATACGCTCGACTACCTACTAACTTTCTACCCTAATTCTTGACCTTCACACCCTCCTATCAAGGGCATCCTCGGTAAGTTGCAGTCGCGCTATGTCGTGCCTGACCACCTCTCCCCAATACTTCTTACGCCTCCCTCAACCTCTTCTCATACCCACCAAAGCTAACCGCTAGCACCTCCATACTAGGGCATTTGAGTTTCTCCTCTGCACATGCCCGAACCATCTCAGTCTTGCTTCCCCCATTTTGTCCTCCACGGGGGCTTTAGTCGGATATCTTCATTCCTAATCTTATCCAACCTGGTCCCCACACATCCATCTCAACATTATCCATCTCAACATCCTACTTTCATCTTCTGGATATAGGAGTTCTTGACTGGCCCACATTCTGCCCCATACAACATCAGTCCAAACATGAAACATGTGAACCAAACCCCTCCTCGTGTTACTTGGAATCTTTACTTTCTCTAATGCACCCATTTCATGTGGGTAGCACGTAAGCACCTCATATAGACCAATCTTCATATCTAACTCTAAGTAAATAGAACCTTCCCTTCCTGTTCTTTCTACCTTGAATCGCATGACGCCTTTCATTTGAAATTCAATTAAGCGGGGCTATAAAAGCAAATCCAAACAAAACAAAATATGCATTTTCCTTCTCACGCAGGCACACAAGCTCTAACCTGACCTCGTAATTCCGAACTAATTGCATAAGCGAAAAAGACAAGATCTCAGCTATTTCGTGTACAGGGAAGAACACCTTATCAGTAGTGAAACCCTAACTCAATCAACTATAGGCTTCATAAAAGGTGAAATATTAAAGGGAAAAAAAAACAGAGCAGCAAACCTTTGTCTCAAAGCCGAAGAGGTTGGAATAGAAGCAAATATAATGGCCAAAGAGGTACATATGACCCTGCGACAACAGTAAAACCTTAACCAACGCATAAAAGCATGTAAACAAATTAGAGAGAAAGGGAAAATGTTACATATAAGAAATGAGGGTGGTTCAAGAAGCCACAAGCTCAACTATACATGTATAATATCATCTTTTTAATGTGTATAAATGTGAAACATCATCCAGTTCAAATTTACCTGAAGTAGAAAACTCTCTTGCAGCGCACAGTTAAAATCTTGAACCAGGACCTGTAACGAATTTATACAGGACAACAGAACATAAACATAAAATATCTGTTAGCATGCAGATTCGAAAGCTGCATTTGGTCACGGGAAAGAAGAGGTAGAACTATATTCGTCATACATATGAGATAAGGTTTACACAAGACATGCTCAGTGCCTCAATCAAAAACTTAAGTGAAGAGATATACTCTAGAAAAGGATCTAAAAATTGCATTTTCTATTCCTGCTCCGAAACATGGACATGAAGATAAGATGTACAAAAACTGAACTTGGTGAACGACACATAATGGGGTGCAAATCAAAGTATGACTTGGACACACGAAGGCTAAGTACTTTTTTGAGTAAACAGTGCTAAATAATTTCTTTCCCAATAAGCACTAGGACACATCTTCTTAAGTGAACAACCTAATGTTTTTATTAAGCACGTAGAACATCTCAAACAGGAACATATCCCATTTATGTCTCGACCCCAAATAAGTTGGAGTCGGTTATACAAATCTTCTGTATCCATTCCGCTCTAGAGGTTTGATCATAGTCAGACTAATTCTACATTAGTTTACATTGGCTGTCAACCTGCTGCAACGCCCCTTTTTTTTTTTTTTTTTTGAGAAGGTAACATTCTCTCTCTATATATACACACACATAGACATCAGCACAAAGGTTGTGCTGGAAACCAAAATAAATTGTTACATCATGGCACCAAAATAAAACCTTGATCTTATTACAAGGAATCTAGCACATATAGGATAGCCTCGGGATAATCTATATATTCAGATTTACCCATAAACTAAAAAGAACATAATCAATCTTAATCTGCTGTAAGAAACTGCGCCTATCTTCAAAACAACTTGAACTCCTCTCTTTCCATACTGTCCACCAGATGCTTTCAGGGACAATTTCCATCCGTCTTTGTTTCAGCTAAAGTTCCTTCTTTGTTCCAGCTTGTCAACACATCAGAAGGTCTACCTGGCATTGTCCATCTAATGCCTCTAAGATTGATGAACAAATACCACAGTTGACTCGCAATCCTGCAGTGTGAAAATAGATATTGATTGTCTCTGCATCCTGCCCACCCAAATAGCATCTTGAATAAAGTGGCATTCCCCTCTTCCTGAGATTGTCCGGAGTCAAAACAGCTTCTCTGTGTACAACACTCTTTCTTTGTTCCAACTTGGGACCAGTTTTTGTTTGCACATAGCCAGAGAAGTTATATTCTATAACCACGCCAAAAGGAATTTTGATAGTTCTAGTTTTGCAAATTGATTGTTGTCTTACAGGATTAAGCCTCAAACAAGAATTGATAATTAGAAATACTACACTTCTAACGACATTAAAATACCAAGGGAAAAAGGACAGAGTTTCTCCTGGTGAATACAGAATTTGAACTTTATGAGTTCGGATTCGAAATTCTACTACATCTAGTCCAATTACTGGGTTGGAATTCTATTATTTGAACTTATTTAGTGGGTTTTTTCAAACACATATACAAGGTTTAAGCCAAAACTACTAAGGTTGGATGAAACGTAGCTTCTTCACTACATCCGCCCCTGGTGAATTACAAGTAAACTACCACAATTCAATGCAAACAAATTCATAGAGAAATTAACAAATAAGAGAAGTACACTCACTTCATCGGGTGGTAAACGGAACAGTTGTCGATACTCTTCACTCCTCACAAACAGCTGATTCTGTCACAAAATTGATAATTGTTGCAATCAGCCACACACAGTCAAATCTTCGCCAACCACAACACCAAAATTGTTTCAATTTAGTTAGTTCATTCTGACAAACTCTTGAAAAGTAAAAGTGTTCTTCATTTGCATGTAGCAATAAACCAGAGTAGGAACTTTCTTTGAAGCTATGATCACCCAAAAAATTCATATAGTATACACTAAAATTGCTGAATTTAATTCATAATTCGGACTCCTAATGCAATATCGAGTAGAAATTAATTGAAAAAATTAATTAAAAAGAAGGTAACCTGAGCATCAGATAATCGTGAAGGGCTAGGGGAAGAAGAAGAGGAAAGATCAAGGGAAGGGCGGCGATCGAGAGCATCAGTATCGGAGGCGGCATCGAGGCCACGCCGGGAAGTGGAAGGCGACAGATGCATGTGCTGCGACGGCGGAGGCGACGGCGACATAATTTTCTCGGTCACGGCGGCAGCCATGGTTGGTTGGATGTTGTGAAATTAATAACGACGAGTCCAAAAGGAAGTGTAAACGGCTATTTTAGCACGGAGAATGACGTGTCGGTTACATCAAAGGTTGGAGTGCGTCGTGGTGTTGTTGGGACGTAACTCTACCGAAGGAGACGTGGACCTGTTTTCAGTTCTAAGTTTGATGTGCCCATTTTTGACTTTTTTTTTTCTCCACCTTTTTCCTCGCTATCTGACTAACTAACGGTCAACAGTATATTAGAATTGGTGTGTGATATCGGCAAATAATTTAAAGTAGATACATTAATATTTTAATAAACCCAATTAGCGAAGTATGCATTAAGGATGGTCGGAATCAAGTACGGAGAAGAATACCTCTTTTAAACTCTCAAAGGGTGAAGTTAGAAGGTTGAGCAAATAATCTAATATTAGAAATTTCATATTTTCAAGCATGATTTAATTCCATCTGAGAGTAATATAGGATAAAATGTTATCTTCTTATTTAACTGTTACAGTCTATAATAACTTATATTATGTATACACTAGGAATATTCAAATGTAATGTTCACATCTTCGCATGAGTTATCTCGGAGTAGCTTATTTACTCGAACAGAATTTTTAATATATATCCAAAACTTTTAATGAAATAATATTTTTTCTGGATGATTTTCTAATCAAGTAAAAAGGAAAAAATCAACTTCATCAACTATGTTTAGTTCTTGGAACGATCTACTTGATTTTTATAAGCAAGGTATATATATTCGTCAAAATTGAAACTTTTGGCGTTGGACCTTTTTGTCACTTCCTAAATGCTACGGCAATTTAAATTAATTGGCATTACCTGATGACACAAAGAATAGGAAGGTGAAGGTGTTGGAGTTCATGAGTGGAATACTCGAAAAATATTACTTTAAACAAGATGGTAGATATGGTTCTTAAAAAGTCTTTTTCTTTTAAAGTAGTCAAATAAAAACTTTTATTAGGTTGAATCAGCAACCAACAAGTTTGTAATAAAAATATGTGCATGAAAAGACTAACATAATTTCTTAATTCTCTTGCGAAGCAATGAGCAGTTAGATTTGCTTGTCTCTTAACCTAAACTAGAATCATATTAGGACTTCTCCTTATCTCTAAAAGCATTCATAACTCTATAATATCTGTTAGAAAACTTATAGAAGATTAAAAGAGAAGTATAGCTTTGAGGCGTGAAAGTTCACTATCTTTCAAGAGATATTGCCCGTATATTCTTTAAGGGATTACAAGCAATTCTTCGTCAGGATACAACAAAATTAGAGTTATACGTGCAAATTGAATATCACTACTCTTCGGGTGTCCTTGTATTTATTCTCAAGCGAAGACTTTTCATAAAATTCACATTCCTATATGATCAATTATGCCAGTTCAATTTAAAATTCAAATATAAATTCGAAATAATTAGAAACTGCTCCAAAAGATAAATACGAAAATAAAACATTTATTTAAAGGTCCGACTCGTCCTGCTCCTAAGTCCAAGTCGAAGTCCAAGTTATTTAGATATATAATTAAAAATATATGTATATATAATAATACATGTTACACGTACTTTAGAAATATGTCAAATACTCATTCTATATAACTTAGTGGACTTAGTATTTTAAGGCCTCAAAGGTGGCTTTCAGCCACCGATGTGGGAATTCCCACATATACAAACTATATCTAACAACCCCTCACTAGTTTGTGTGAATATATATATATATATATATATTATAATATCGTGTATAATGGAAGTATCTTGTATAGATTCTCAGTATAAATTCAAGAGAAAAATTTCAGCTTAATTTCCCCTAGTAATCAATAAATGCCAAACATGGAATGACCAATCCTGCTCTTTCATTCTAGCCAGTTTTGGAAGATGTAAAAACCAAATTATCTTAGCTTGTTGTGATAATTTATTTACTTTTTTTCCCTTTCAAGTATTGCATCTAGGTTGCTTCTGCTTAGGCTCTTAGAATTTAGCAATACACATGAATATGTATCAAATCGAAACCATACCGAACCAAAATAAGAAATACCGAACCGTACCGAAATACCTTGGTACGGTATTTGGTATACACAATTGATAAACCGAATACCAAAATATCGTACCGAAATATCAAATGCCCACCCCTACTTCCAATACGGTAGGAAAACCATGATACCAAATACCCAAATGCTTTGTTCTTTTTAAAAACTCAAGTACTCTTATTATCGCTTTCCAATGGTCATTACTTGGATTACTAGTTAAACCTTCAAAGTTTACAAACTACAAATGCTATAAAAGGTCTAGTGCAATGCATTGCATACATCATACTGTCTATCACACTTGCATACTCTATTTGAGCTGTTGTTCTTCCCAAATTTCCAGTTAATTCGACACTTGAGTCATACAAAGTGTTAGACTCTTCTGCTCAAATGATTAAACTTGCTAAGTATCTTTTCAATATAATGGGCTTGTGATAAAGTCGTTTTATTATCTACAGTTCTTTTAACTATGATACCTAAGATAGTATCAACTTCATTCAAGTCTTTCATCTTAAAAATTGAAATTGAATACTTCTTAGTTTCAGAAATTTCAAACCTATGTGTACGAAATATCAACATATCATCAACACAACGACAAATGATAACTCCATATTCTTTTACGAATTTGGAGTAAATACATTTGTCGGCATGATTATGTAGGAATCCATTAGATAGTATTATACTATCAAATCTTTCATGCCACTGCTTTGGTGCTTGTTTCAATCCATAAAGATACTTAATCAACTTACAAACTTTATGTTCATTTCCAGGAAGAACAAATCCTTCAAGTTGTTTTATATAAATCTCTTCACTCAAGTTTTCATTTAAGAATGCAGTTTTAACATCCATTTAATATACATACAGACCATATGCAGATGCCAAAGATAAAAGTACTCTTATAGATGTTATTCTAGCAACGACAACCCATGTATCAAAGTAGTCAATGCCTTCTTTTTGCGTGAAGCCTTTAGAAACTAGTTTTGCTTTAAACATTTGTATAGAACCATCTGTGTTATATTTTCTCCTGAATACCCATTTACAACCTATAAGTTTAGACCCAGGAGGCAAATCAACTAAAATCCATGTGTTATTGGACATTATAGAGACTGTTTCATCATTGATGGCCTTTTTCCAAAAAGCAACATTCCTCGAAGCCATAGATCCTTGGAATGTTGTTGGGTCATCTTCTACATTAAACAATATAGGCATTTTATAACATAAAAATGTTCTATCTCCTTCCACAAGCTATAGAATCTGAAGAAATAAAATATGAATCAAGATTTTTTTCTTTTCTAATACTTTGGCTTCTTCTAGGTTCAAATTAAGTATTGTCACTTTTCTCATTGTTAACAATTTCTGAGTGTTACCTCTTACTCACACCAACCCCACTTTGATTTGGTTCAACTAAATGATCATCCATAGTATCCTTTATAAACTATTTTCTACAAATTTAATAGTATTAGATTCTAAATATAACAATCTATATGCTTTTGAATGTTGTGCATATCCTACAAAAATATTTTAATTCTTTTAGGCCCCAATTTTGTTCTATGATGATCAGGAACCTTATAATAAGATATACACTCTGTACTTTGAAATAATTTAAATTTGATTTCTACCATTCTAAATCTTATAAGGCGAAATATGCATACCTTTTGAAGTTAGCCTATTAAAATATAACATGCAATTAATAATGCTTCACCCCTTAAATTATGTGGTAAGTGTGCATTTAAAATCATAGCATTAACCATGTCCACTAAAGTTCTATTTTTTTCTTTCAGCCAATCCATTTTGTTGTAGTGTATAGGGAGCACTTGTTTGATGTATTATTCTATGCTCTTCACAAAACTTATTAAATTCAGTAGGAAAATATTTTACGCCCCTATCACTCCGAATTATTTTTATTTTTCTGCCTTTATGATTTTCTACAACGAACTTATATTCCTTAAACTTTTGAAAATCCTCATCTTATGTTCTAAGTAAATAAACACATGTAAATCTGGAGAAGTCATCTATAAAAGGGATGAATATCTTTTTCCTCCTCTAGTTAATTCACCATTTAATTCACACGTGTCAGAGTGTACCAAGTCTAATAATTCTTAAAATCTTTCAACTTACAAACTGATTTTTTTGTCATTTTTGCTTGTATGCAAATTTCATATTCCCTACATGTTCAGTTTTACATGATATATAACCATTTCTAGACATATATTTTAAAGAACCAAAATTTAAATGTCCTAATCTAGCATGCCATAAAAAGAATCAGACACAACAATATAAGCAGAAATATAATTTTATTTTATTAATACTCAATTTAAATATGCCATTACAATTGTATTCTTTTCCATAAAGACATCGTTCTTATTTACTAATACATGATCAGATTCTATGACTATCTTGAAGCCTCTCTTAGACAGAAAACTAGCGGACATCAAGTTCTTCTTCATGTCCAGAAAATGATATACATTAAGCAATGTTAACTTCTGCCCAGGAGTGAAATTTTATCTTAACACTTCCCTTTCCTGCAATATTTGCGGTCACATGGTTTCCCATCAGAACCTTCTCGTGTTCCTTTACTTCTGCATAGGTCTTGAACATATTCTTTTCATAACAGACATGAACTGGGGCACCAGACCAACCACCAGTCTTGACTCTTAATCTAAGTACCATCCATGTTTAATTTTGTGATCATACTACATGGTACTGCAGAAACCATTACAACCAAGCTTTGAGATGAATTTTTCACCATGTTTGCTTTCTCGTACTTTCCCGAATTTCTTGAGTTTCCAGAATTTTCAGAATTCCCATAGTTGAAGTTAATTCTTGCTTTCTTAAACCTGCAGTCACGAATATTATGTCCTTTATTCCCACAATGATGACACTTTAAATCATTCTGTTTCTTAAAATGAGGCTTGTTGGAAACTTTTATATTTTTGTTTTCATCTCCTGTATCATTCTGATTAACAAAAGTAACAGTGGAACTCGAAGGTTGGATAATAGTGTCGCGAGCATGAGTTTCACTTTTATTTTTAAGGTGAGATCAAAATTGTTCTACCGTTAATTTATCATAAAAATGCAAGATTTTTTTCTATAGTAATTCCAAGAAGAAGGCAATTTCGAGAGTATCTCACATATTTGAAGTGCATCCGAAACTTTAACTTCAAGATCACTTAGTTTTGAAACTAAGATTTGTAGTTCATGAATATGATCCATAATGGGATTTGTCTCAATCATTTTAAATTCAAAGTATTGTAAGGATAGAAATTTATCAATACCTCATTTCATTTTCATATGCGGTCTGCAATGTTGTCCAGATTTCTCTTGGTGACTTTAGATTGGAATACAAATCATAGAGTCGATATGTCAAAGTGTTCAGAATGTGTCCTCAGCAGAACAATTCATCATCTTGGCATTTTTTCCTCTCTGCTTTGGTATCTTCTGAATCTTCTTTGATATTGCAGGCAAAAGTGGATCAAGGACGTAAAATATCTTTAGAGCAGTAAGCAAGAAGATCATCTTGTCCTTATCGCGAGTGAAGTTAGATCCATAAAACTAATCTAGTTTGATGAACTCTTTTGGGTTCTCTACAACATACATAAACTTCTCCATAACATAATATCTCTTCAAAATTGTTAGAAAACTTACAGAAGATTAAAGGAGAAGTATAACTTTGAGTCATTAGATCACTATCTTTCAAAAGATAGTGCAGTATATTCTCTAGTGGATTACAAGAAATTCTCAGTCAGGATACAACAAGGCCAGAGGTATACGTGCAAATTGAATATCACTCCTCTTGCAGTGTCCTTGTATTTATAGAACTCAAGAGAAGACTTTTCAGAAAAGTCACATTCCTATGCGAACAATTATGTCAGTTCTATTTAAAATTCAAATTTAAATTTGAATTAATTTGAATTTTAAATAATCAGAAACTGCTCCAAAAAGATAAATACATAAATAAAACCTTTATTTAAAGGTCCGACCCGACTGCGCCCAAGCCCAAAGTCCAGGTCTAAGTCTATAACGACCCGATCGGTCATTTTGAGCTCTAGCATGTCTTACGATAATTTGAGGCCTCGAGTAGCTTTACTTCATGTTTTATGATTTGTGCATGCGGTAGAAATTTAATTTCGGAAAGTTCGCAGTTATTTCAGAAGGAAAATCCTCAATTCGGAAGCTTTAAATTGGAAGGGTTGACTAATATTTGATTTTTGAGTAAACGACCTCGAAATCGGGATTTAAAAGTTCCAATAGGTTCATATGGTGATCTCAGACTTGGGCGTGTGTTCGGGTGGTCCGGGAGCATTTCGACGCCTATTATGGAAAGTTGGCATTTTGAAAGTTCTAGAATTTCATAAGTTTGGTTTGAAATAGATTTTGAAGTTATCGATGTTCGTTAGGGGTTCCGAGCCTTGGAATAGGTTTGTATTATGATTTGTGACTTGCACACAAAGTTTGGATATAGTTCGGACGCGTTCATCGGAGTTTGGAAGTTAAAAGTTTAGAGAAAGATTTTTATCATCGATTCATAGTTTTGATGTTGTTTAGTGTGATTTGAGGCCTAGAGAAGATTCGTTTCATGTTTTGGGACTTGTTAGTAATTTCGGACGGGGTCGCGGAGGCCTCGGGTGTGTATCAGACGAGTTATGGATCACTTTGGAGCTTGATTGAATTTCTCAACGGCCTGAGTACTGATGCAATCGCACTTGCGGAAAAGGGCCGCAGACGCAACTCCGAAGAAGAGGCCAGGCTAGTGCAGAAGCGGATTTTGATGGGGAAGGCTGGGATCACAGATGCGGCCGAGTGTTCCCAGAAGCGGAACCGCACCCTGCGGATGAGGCGTCGCAGAAGCGGGTGCGCAGAAGCGTTGGAGGGGTCGCAGATGCAGTTGACGACCTTGGCTGGATTCTCACAGGTGCGAGCTTGATGTCGCAAAAGCGGTTGTCACAGAAGCGACTATGAGACCGTAGATGCGAGGCAGCGCTGGGCAAACTTGATTTTTATACGGGATTTGGCCCATTTTATTTCATTCTCTCTTGGCTTGGGGGATTTTTGGAGAGCTTCAAGGGGAGATTTTCATCAACCATTGCAAGGTAAGTTATCCCCACATAATGTTAGTGAAATACATGGATTATATGTGGATTTAAACATGAAATTTAATAGAAATTGTGAGATTTTGAAAGGAACCCAGAAATTGGTATTTTTGGATTCTACCACAAAATTGGACATAAAATTGGGAATAAATCATATATTTGGGTCCGTAATTTTATGGGTAAGGTTTATCTTCAAATAATTTCGGAAGACGGGCACGTGGGCATGAGGGTTGAATTTATTGACTTTTCGAATGGAGTTGGGAACTATTACAAATTGTTAAATTATTAAATTATACGTATTGGTGTATATTTTGATTGGTTTGTACATTGTTGACTAGTTTTGGATCTACGGGCATCATTTTGAGGTTTTAGAGAGGCTTTGGAGCCGGTTATGGAACTTCGAAGTGAGGTAAGTCTCCTGTCTAACCCTGTGAGACGGAAACTACCCGTAGGTGATGTATTTGATATGTGCTACTTGTTGGGGGGCTACATACGCACGAGGTGACGAGAGTCCATATGTAGCTAGATTCATGTAATATCCGGATAGACTTAGGTTCCAACCATGCTATAACTGCACCATGTAAGTTGTTACTTGCCTATTAAATTTCTTCATTTTACCTTACAACTTGAGACTAGACTTGCATAGAGTGATAGACTTGCCATTGTAGAGATTTGACAAACTTCATGATTAGCCGCAAAATAATTGTGCTCCTGTTACGGATTTCTCCCGCGCTATGCATTCTCATCGAAAGGTTCTCCTTACAAATTTATAACTCACACATTTATTTGTGAGTGGGGTCAAGTACCCCTTAAAACTTCTTATTCTAATGGGATCGGGCCTTTCTTCTCGGCAACACTATGTACCACACTCTTATGAGAGTGGGTCATTCGCCTCGACGGTATAATAGATGCATCTATGGTTCGTGCTGTTCGACCCACGGTAGTGCACACAATATGATGGGATCGGGCCGTACACCTCGGCATTTCTATAAAATACTCTTATGAAATCTTCCGTATTGATTGACAAAAACTAGTGTATCTGTGAGTTTTCCTGATTTGAATTATGACGACCTATCTGGTGAGATCCATTATATAGATACTCCGGTTGAGGAGGTAACCACTAATTGAGAGCTTGAGTTTATTATTGAGAGGAGGATTGTACCTCATATTTATACTTATTTATTTACTCTGCCACATATCTGTTTACTTCTTACTGTATCTGTCTTATTGGACCACAAGTAAGTGTCGATGTCGACCCCTCGTCACTACTTCTCTGGGGTTAGGCTAGATACTTAATGGGTACGCGTTGATTTACATACTCATGATGCATTTATTGTGCAGGTGTGTGTGTGTGTGTGTGTGTATATATATATATATATATATATATATATATATATATATATA
>ML346335.1:0-28177 GCA_005239505.1 Nicotiana paniculata
TATTACACATTCCTAATTAAACTCTAATTCTTTCCTTATCACTAATTCTTTCCTTATCATACTTTCTTTGGTTAAACTATACTCCAGTTTTGTATCTTCGTGGAAGGAAGCTTTCAACTGTAATTGTTTAAAATTATTAATGGTTCTTTTACAATCCTAGTGATTTATCTTAACGATATTAATAAAATGGAACTTGTGAGAAACCCATGAATGCTCACGAGAAAAGCAATGATAATACATGGACTAAGTTCTTCTGAAAGAAATAGTTCTACGATCAATCAAAGACGGCATGTTGCGGGAAAAGCTTACTAAACTCAACAAATTAAACTTAGATGGACAGTAAAAATAGATGATTCTATGAATTGGTTAGAATCTGCAAATGATTGCATGAGTAAAGTTGAAAACAAAAAGAACTATTTATAAGTATTATTCTTACGGTAATCCTACATGAAAAGACATGTCCTAACCACTAGACAAAAAGGATCAAAAAGCCATTCTTCATGTACCCAGAATAAAAGATTTATTTTATTTTTATACCTAATTCAAGATTTCGTTTATGTTTATGTTGAATTTGGAAGAGGAGGAAGACAAGAAGCTCAGCAGCAAGGACGCCTCATAGTCACACTTGTCTGTCGTTTCAAGCTTTCAAAACAAGCAGAAAAACACGTTGTCGGTTCAGCAGCTCGAAGTTGAATCTCACTAAAATGTCAGATCAATCACATGACTCATCATGTTAGTTGAGCATAGCTCGCTACCATGACGCTACGTTGCGCCTGCATTGACGTGACTTGCAAACAATGTTGGCGCTAGACCTTTGGCTAATAATTTAGTTGTTCCAAGAAGAATTCAATCTGTGCAGCTAGAAAATGAGAGGGGCAGTGTGTACAAGGCCTTGGAAGGAATTCACTACCTTTTTTTAGGGGGGACCCAGTTACACACTAACCTCACACGCCCCTTTTCTTCCTCCAATCATAAGCCCCTCAGTCTCAATTTATATTTGATTGAACACGACGTTTAAAAGAGAATGAAAATAAAGATTATTTTTTAAACTTTTAGTCTAAAACATGCCATAGACATTTATGTGATTATAAATTGTCTCATTACTGGTAAAATGAGAGTTTAAAATCAAATTACTTCTAAATATATAAATGTCTCGTTCATTTGGGACAAACTTAAATATCACATAAATTAGGACATAGAGAATGCTAATTACCAATTTTCTCATTACTTTAAATCAACAGGGTCGGGATACGAGTGTCTGTTATTGGAGGTAGATCCAAACTTCCCATCACTTTACAGAAACGCATAGAGTTAACAGAGGAGGCGACAAAAGCGAACACAAGACTACATCTTATGGTAGCACTAAACTATGGAGGACACTATGATATGTTAGAAGCAACCAAGAGCATTGCCAATAAAGTAAAGAATAGTCTTCTACAGTTAGAGGATATTGACAACAAATTATTTGAGCAAGAACTCTCTACCAAGTGTGCAAAGTTTGGTAAACCTGATTTACTCATAAGAACTGGCGGAGAACAGAGAATGAGTAACTTCTTATTGTGGCAATTGGCTTACTCTGAATTATACTTTACAAATACATTATTTCCCGACTTTGGAGAAGAAGAACTAAAGGAAGCCATACTTTTCTTTCAACAAAGACACAGACGTTTTGGTGTGTAGATCTATGTAGATAAATAACTGTTGAAGCAACGCCTCAAACACATGACGTTACTAGGTCCGGAAGTCTTCAATAAATATTATTGGAGTTATCATTTGTTGCACTTGAACAATAATAAATTACTTTATATATTTACGTAAGAAATTGCTAGATGGATGAATAGATTGGTCATAGAAGTAATGTCGTTTAGCCATACCTATTTAATATTAACTGCCTTCTGAATCGGAATAAATGGAGATTGGGCTACTGGCTTCTGTGTTTACGGAAAAGTATGCGAATTGGGAAGACAAAATATTACCATGGAAAAAAAATGAAATGGTAATCTACAGTACTTACTTCGTGATCATTAATATTGTCAATAGTCTGCTGATTGCTGATGAAGCTTCAACTATTAAAGGCTCATTCCTTATCCATTCAAAGACGTCTTTTGTTATACTTTTGCTCCACACCAGCCAAGGAATTTGTTCCAAGCGTAATAAAGGTAGAGCTTGGAAGTGCATTTATCATATACTCACATTTCAGAATGCAGCCAGCATTCAACCGTTCAGCTTCTTTAAAATTGTACCTCAACAGCTTTTTCATCTAAAACGGAGATATAGATCGTAGTAGTAGTACACAATAAGTATATATACCATTATCGTCAAATTTTCGTTTCTTCCCTAAAATTAGTTGACATGATTAATTAGGGTAAGTTAAGACTTAAGGCGAGGATTACCTCAGTACATAGTCCGATTTACCTTCTTTGGCTAATACTTCTTCCATTTCATTGTTGGCTTGATAAAGAGGTCTCTTATGTGGCGGTAATGAATCCATTGCACTTATGTCCCATCTACACATCGTCTAAAAATGATAGTCAAGGTAAGAGTTAGTGTTAGGAAGTTGCTGCAGAAATTTATATACTGTTTACTCTTTTTACTATAGACGAGCTAGTGTTAGAATTTATATGCCTTAATATTAGACTGATGCCTTAAGAAGCACACTTCATAGATTAAGTGACATTACAAGGAGCAAAGTCCGTTGTTGGTTCAGTGTTACAAAAATAAGGTTGGTCACTGACACCAATTTGCGCTGCATTACCATAGAGTACATGTTTACTATTACAAGAGTTTGTCAACATATCTAAACAAAAGGAGGGGGGTTCCAACTGCACGGTTGTATGTGCGGTGCGCTTGCGTAGTGTTACCCGTTGGTATGCTAACAACTCTTGTATAACAAAAGAAGGTGGTTGCACAAATCCAGTAGTTGGGGCATTGTGTTCTAGGGTTGGCCCAAATTTAGCTAGTTTATCTTCCACTTGATTTTTCTCCCTGTAAGTGTGTATCATCCAAGGTCTATCCAGTTGGTGTAGTAGGTACCTTCATTCATGGGTCAAGGATGAGTGGTGGAGATTTAGGGAGCAAAGTAAAGAAATTATCTCAGTTGAATCAACATTGACTTCCAGTGGAGTGAAGAAGTGTTGTAGTGCAAGTCGTAAACCTTCCTGTAGGCCAGTAAGTTCCATATAGTTGTGATTTCCCAACTTGTACCCATATATTCCAATAACCATTTGCCTGTGAAATCTCTAATCACACCCTCAAAACCCTGTTTTTGATTACGTGCATGTGTGTAGGTTGTGTATGGCTGGTGGGGTTGTTTAGGCCTAGGTAGAAAAATTTAGTTGCTTGGCCTATAATGTGTTGGAGGTTAGGAAAATGGGTTGAACCTTCAAAAATAGTGTGGTTCCTACTTTTCCGTAAGTGTCATAGAGCATATGGAATTAGAATATGGGAGGTGATTTGAGTAGTGGTAGAACTGTTTTTTAAATGAATTGTGATAGCTTGAAAGGGGTGTTCTCATGAAACATGTCTAGGTTTACATCAATTGAGTTAATGTCTCTTTATTGCCAAACCATTTGTGCTTGGTGACATTGGAAGAAAAGATGGGCAATGGTTTCATCATGGGATTGGCAGACTGGGAAAAATGGATTTTGGGATAAATGTATATTGTGGAGATAACTTGTTGTGGGTAGTCGGTGATGGATCATAAGCCAGAGAAAATATTTTAATTTTTGAGGTAGTTGAAGGTTCCATAACCATTGGAAGGATTTATTTTTTGGTTTATCGCGCAGTTGTTTATACAAAGATTTTACCGTGAAGATTCCACTTGGGGTGAGCCCCTAGTAGATGTGATCGTGAGATGTTTTATTTATGATGGTAGGGATATATTGATTACTAATTAAGTCTTTTAAAATATTCGGGAGTTCAAAAGGTATTTTTGAAAGATTTATTGAGTTCCCGACAATATATAGGGCTAATGTGGATGATTGCTCATTACGGGGTAGTGGACCTTCAATTAATTGTCTAAGTATCAATTTGGGGCCTAACCAAGGTTCTTCCCAAAATTTAATGTGGCTTCCATTTGTAGTATGCCACTTTATGCCCTTTTGACAGGAAGCCCACTCTTGTTTGATGGCTTTCCAAGTTGAGGAGATATTAGTAGAGGTATTGTTCCTTAAGTATTTTGATATGAGGATTGAAGCCCAATGGGATGAAGGGGAATGGAACAATCTCTAAGCTAGGGAACCAAGTAAGGCATTATTTTTATCTGAATAATTATGAATTTCCAATCCACCATTGTCTTTTGTTAATTGGATGATTTCCCATTTAATTAGGTGTAGCTTACGTTTCTGAGATATGGTTCCCCAAAGGAAGTTTCTTTGATAGTGTTCTAGTTTATTAGTAATATTAGTACGTAATTTGATCAGTTACATTACATAGTTTGGTAAGAATTTTATGGTAGCTTTTATTAAGGTGGTTCGTCCCACCATTGTTAACAAAAAAAATTTTCACCCGGCTAATTTATTTTTGTAATTATCTAGAATGAATTTAAAATTGGATGTTGTAGGTCTTTTAGTAAAAATAGGATATCCAAGATATTTGCTGAAAGTTGACCCCTCAGTCAAATGGAATGAATGGGTCACTTTCTCTATCCGCTGTGGATGTGTTTTTAGATTTTTTTTTTTTTGATTTGGTATAATTTATAGTTAAGTCCGAAACCTTAGTAAACAAGTTGAGTGTGTCAATTATTGAATTGATGTTCTTTGTGGTCATTTTATATGTTAAAGTAATGTCATCAACGAAGAGAAGGTGAGAGATTTGTGGGCATTGTCTAGATAATTTGATGGGGTGACACTTTGGTAATCTACTTCAACATGTATTTTTCGTGAGAGCATTCCATACATGACAAATGTATCTTGAAGGTGAGAAGAAAGGGGTGGGTTGTCCATTAATTATAATGGAGATGGAAGAGGTAGTTATGCAAGACATTATTAGTTTAATCAATTAAGGTGGGAAATTAAAGTTGTGGAGGGTGTCATGTATGAATCCCCATTCCAGTTTGTCAAAAGCTTTTTCTAGATCTAATTTGAGTAGAAAAGAAGCCCGAGCACCTTTTTTTCTCCTGAAATGGTGCATAATCTCTTGTACTAAAATTGCATTATCATTTGCTCTTCGATTAGGCAAGAAAGTTGATTGTTCCGGGCTAATGAGACTAAGTAAAATTTGTTTGATACGGTGGACTATGATTTTGGTAATTAATTTATAAAGAATGTTACAAAGACTTATTAGTCGAATAGAGTGATGGGGTATGTTGTTGTGTTTTAGGAATAAGGCAAAGGTAACTTTTATTAATTTATGGGGGGGATTTATTGTGTGTTAAAAACCTCCTCAGAAAAAGATGTGACTGAGGAGTTCACTTGAGTCCAGTAATTTTGAAAGAAGTATGGATAATCCATCAGGTCCAGGTGTTTTAAAGGGTTGGAAGGAATTAAGGGCATTAGTGATTTCTAGTGGTTTAGTGGAGGAGTCCAACTTTGAATAGTCATGAGTATTGATGGTATTGGAACGAGCTTTAAAAATAGGATTTGTGTGGTGGGTGTGACTAGTAATGAATAATTTGTGATAATAGTCTTCTATTGAGGTGTTAATTTCTTTTTGATCTAATATCCAATTACCCACTTACTTTTTAAGAGCAGTAATATGGTTAAGTCTACGCCGTTGTAAAGTAGTTAAGTGAATTTTTTTGTGTTGGCAACTCCATCTTGTAGCCGATTTACTCTTGATTTCAATTTCTTAAATTTCTCTTCAATATTTAGTAGGTCATTATATTGGGTGATTAGTTTTGTTTCTCGATTTTGTAGAAACCGGCTAGTGGTGTATTGGGGTGAATTTTGGATCCCTTGTATTCTAGCGAGAAGAATTTTTTTTCTTTTGAAATATGTTACCAAATGTGGGTCTATTCCAATCTTGAATATAATTTGTAAAATCTTTGATAGCTGTAAGTATAGATTTATTCAGTGTCCAATTGTGAGTAATTATGGAAGGGAATTGAGGGTGAGTTGTCCAAATTATTTCAAAACGAAATTTTTTTTCTTTAGGGGCTTTATGTTTTTTAAGATTTAATAACAACGAGCTATGGTCGGAGTGTGTTCTTTGTAGATGTTGGACTGAGGCTTCAGGGAATATATTTTGCCATTCATGATCTGCTAAACATCTATCTAATCTTTCTAATATACGATGTGAGAGCTGACTATTATTGGACCATGTATATCGACTACCCGTATATCCAAGATCTACTAGATTACGATAGTTAAGGCAGTGAACAAAGTTATCACTCATTCTATTAGTTATCTGTAAGCTACCATATTTTTCTGTAGATTTTATTATTTCGTTAAAATCACCTCCTATTAAGTAAGGTAGTCTAATTTGATCATGTAAAGCTCGTAGGTTATCCCATAAAACAGTACGTGCATGTAGATCATTTTTTGCATAAATGACAGATAATAACCAAGATTTAGGGTTTGGGTGTACCTCGATAATGGAATGGATTTCTTGACTTGTGGCTTCTACTTGATCCATCTTAATTTCATCATCCTTCCAAAGTAAGGCAATTCCCCCAGAGTTTCCTTCAGCAGGTGATTGAGCCAAGTTTGAAAACTCAAACTCATACTTAAGTGTTTCATGGTCTTGCATGTGTGTCTCTAGTAATGCTATTTGATGTTTTATACTTCAATACCACACAAGAGGGGGGTGATTTGTGTGGTGTCCAATTTTTGAGTACTGTCTCAATAGAAGAACCTAGTTCTTCTTGGTTTCCAACTTCTACTGGTGCGGAATAATCAAGGCAGTAAAGCAAAAACACAGAGATTTTTACGTGGAAAACACTTGGCTCAAAAGGTGAAAAAATCACGACCTACTCCTAAATAGGATTTTTCCAAACTCTTCACAACAACTCTGAGCCAAAAATCATTTACAAAATAAACTCTTTTGTAGACCTAGGACTAACTCTAATCCCTTTGTAGCAAACTAGCCTCTAGCTAATTGCGACAAGCTTCAAGTTAACTCTAACTTGAACAGTGTGTACCTATTACAATTACTTCTAATAAAGCTGAAAGATACAATATTAAATCACCTACTACAACCAACTAGACTTGAAAGACAAACAGATGGAACTGGTTCTTCTAGCTGGTCAGTAGCCTTTGTGTCGCACAAGGATTCTGCTTGCAAAATTTCTCTGGTAATTTTGCCTTCAGTTCTTGCTTCAATTCTGTCTTTGTGCAAATAATACTTCAATAGGAATACTTCAACATTATATAGCGCCAGAAACTGAGATGTTCTTGTTTAGTTCTAATGCAACTCTTCCTTGGTGGAAGAGTTTGTGTTTATCTCAACTTCCTTCCTTTATTTTTGTCCTTGCTGAACTCGAACTCTAACCCCTTATCAATTTTCAACCTTTTCACATTAGGAGACAACCTCTTAGTTCATGGATAATTCACAGATCACATTTATCTCTTGTGCATGTACGGTTCTTGTGCCAATTGGTTCGTTCGAGATGTTTGCCCTGATGGACCTGGTTCAACTGGGTAGGCATTTGTCAATCTTCAAAACCATGCAGTGACTTGGGTCAATAAATTCTACCTTTTTAATGATGACAGACTCTGTGCTCAACCTTGTATAAATTTCAAACACTTTGTATGATTTTAAGCATTTATCATGGAGAGACCAGGTTCATTAGGTTATAAATATCATAAATTTTTGGAATTTTGAAAAGCACATATCTTCCCCTTTTTTGCATCATCGAAAAGTTGAAAAATGATAAACTTACCAGAGTTGTTAACAATTACTCATGGCCATTGAGGCAACTGCAAGTGCAAACGTGATTAATCATTAAAAAAACCAATAAATGTAAGCTATCTAAGAAACTGAGACAAGTCAATAACAAAAATAGCAGAATTCATTGATTAGAATGCAATTCAAGGACCATACAAAAAAAACTAAAGCAGTCACTACCATGAGCAAAAACAACAAAAAACAGAAACAGAACAAAACTCGAACTGGGGAATGAGGGGTTTTTGGTAGCTCTGGAATTCCTAAGGTTGGGAAGGGGCAGATGAGGTTAGGGTCTTGGCTTGAAGGAGAGAAAGCATTTTTTGAAGAACACCTTCATTTTTCTCCTTCTCCTTGGCTAGTTCAAATCTAAGAGCATCCCACTCAGCTTCAACCTCGTGAAGGCAAGAATTCAATCGAAGGATCTCTGCATCCTTTATCTCTCCTTCCTGCACCAATAACCTGACTTTGCTATTGACTGGCTGCTTCCTAGATGAACCAGGTTCATTTCGTCAGGAGTATTGACAATATAATCACATGTCAGCTAAGTGTTCTTCCCAAAACAATCCTTAGCAGTAGCCATCTCAACTTTTTTCACAGGAACCTCGAAGTGGGCAAGCACAGCTGTCAGAATAAAGCCATAAGGAATCACGTGCACTTTTTTTCCATTTACAACTCTGTCCAAGAGCTGAAAGGTGAATGCTGGCCAGTTAATCTGCTTTCCCCTGTACAGGCACTTCATAAGTGTTAAGTCAATGTAACTGGCGATGTGCCTTCGTTCTTGTCTTGGCAGCAGAAACTTGATCACAAATTCGAAGAGTACCTTGTTCTGGGGCTCCATTTCACTTTTGAACACTGGCCTGGGCTCAAGTTCCTTCTCATTTTCACAAAAGAATCTGGTGATGTTGAGAGCTGAGGCCATTCCATCAAGACTGGGCCATCTTTGCCTAGTGTAATCATCATAGCCCTCAGCATTGATATTCAGAATCTCTCCCAGCTCCTTTGCATCAAATGTGATATGAATCCCCTTGACTGTGGAGGTTACCCTGCCATCCTGCACACTTACATTGGCCATAAACTCCACCAGTACATTCCTTTCTAGCCTTCCTACCAGGTGAAGGACCATGTCGTTCCATCCCTGCATATCCAGTGCATTCAACAAAAAGATCATTCCTGATTCTTCAAGATCTCTCACCAGCTTTACTATAAGAATAGTACGCTTGCCAAACATGGTGAGTTTGTCAGATTGCTCACTAGAGATTTCCTCTTCTCCTCCACTCCATTCTCTTTCTTCTTCTTCTTCTTCTTCAACAACCTTCACTTTCTTGGCCTTGGACCTGGTCCTTTTAGCAGTGCTTGAGGGTGTGGCAGACACAGAAGCTGACTTCTTTGAAGAAGCCTTAGCCTTCTTGGGCTTGGGTGTCTCAACCACAACTGGAGCCGGCTGCTCCTCATGATGGACCAGGTCCATCGTCTCATCATCAACAATAACAGCCTCAATAGGCTCTCCTACCTTTGTCTTTCCCTTGGCAGCTTTCTTTTTCTTGCTCTCTCTCAGAGCCCTTTCTAACTTCTTGTAGCACGAACCTTTGGGGCAGAAACATCAGCAGATATAGAAACTTTTCTTTTCTTTGGGGTAGTAGCCTTCTTTGATTTTGAATTTCTTTTCCTCTTGGGATTGTAGGACTCCCCCAGCTTCCTCAACATCTCAGCCAATGTCTCCTCGACAGATGAACCAGGTTCATCTGTTGATTTTTGTAGGCTCTCTAAACCTGTTGTTGCTTCCCCAACAATACTTCCCCCTAAATCTGTGTCTCCTTCTTCATTAATCACATGAGTGGGTTCACAAATAGCCAGCATGGCACCGTCCTCCCCAGATCCCCTTACAGAACCTTCTTCTCCCTCTCTCTCAAGATTTTTCCCAGTTTTCTTTGCCTATCTGGCACTTCTACATCAACAACTGACCCAACCAACACAAACCTGTTTTCAGTAGTAGCAGTTTCAGATTCAACTTCAAGATTACCTTGCTCAGAACTGGATGAACCTGGTGCTTCATCCTCATTAGCGGATTTGAAGGATTCACTTGAAGATTCAGACTCATAAACCTCGCTGGCCTTAAGAATTTCCTCCAAGAATCTTGCACGACAGCCAGAAGCAACTGATTTTCTGGCTAAAACTTTTACTCTTCGTGCCCTGGGGGCTGGAGTAGGGTTAGGTGTGGGTTCAGGAGTGGGTTCAAGAACTGGAGGGTTTTGGGGGGATGAAGATCTGTTTGGTGAATGTGAACTATAAACTGAATGAGAATTAGGACTGGAATTTTCTTCGCCATGATCAGAGTTTGTGTAGGAAGATGAAGCAAGGGGTGGTGAAGACATTGTTATGAATAATTTTGGAAGGAAAGAAACGATCAGTTTTGGTTAGAGAAGATTAGAGAACTTGGTTCGACTTAATGATGTTATGAAAAGGGGAAGTAATGATGGCCCTTTTATAAGATGTGGCTATTAATTATACAACTAGCAGAATATTTACTCAAGTGGGAGTCTAATAGATGTAGGAGTGTCATTGATTAGACAGTTAAGAATCCCCTAACTCTATACTAATTAAGTAGCGATGGGACTTCTTGGAACGGGTTCATTTAGGGATAAGTACAAAGAATTGGATATGAACCAAATATAGATAGAGTCCTACTCATGTGTGACTGTAATTAATTCAATAATTTTATGGAGATGAGCACGTACCTTGTCAGTCAGATGAACCAACAGGGATGAACCAGGTTCATCGTGTTAAAGTATTTAATTTGCCTCAATTTACAAAGATAGAAAAACATCATTAGCAACCAGGGAATCGTATTAATACATGACAAGAGACTATGACAGTAACGTCATGATACTGAGTAATGATTAGTCTGGTTGATTATCTACGTTAGTGTTTCTAGCCAAATTTTTTTTTTATTTTTTAAATTTTTTTTTTCAATTAGGTGTTCTTAATCATCCCTAATTCAAGACGGTTTCTCTCAAAATGCTCCCTACTTAGTGCTTTAGTAAAGATATCTACAATTTGCTGATCAGTAGCACAAAATTCGATTGAGATCATTCCTTTTTCATAGTTATCCCTTAGGAAATGGTGTCTAACATCTATGTGCTTAGTTGTTTTATGATGAACCGGGTTCTTCGTCATACAAATTGAACTAGTGTTGTCACAAAAAATAGGAATGCATCCAACCTCTATACCAAAGTCCATGAGTTATTGCTTGATCCATAGCAACTGAGCACAGCATGAGGCTGCAGCCACATATTCAGCCTCAGCAGTATACACGACTATTGAATTTTGTTTCTTGGTGGCCCAAGACACAAGGCAGGAGCCATGCCTGAAGTACTTTTCCTGTCAACCAGGAAACCTGCATAATCAACATTAATATATCCTACAAGGTCGAAATTACTACCTTTAGGATACTAAAGGCACAAACCAGTGGTGTCTTTCAGATATCTCAAAGTTCTCTTCACTGCAGTTAGGTGGGACTCCTTTGGATTTGCCTGAAACCTAGCACACAGTCCTACATTGAACACAATATCAGGTATGCTGGAAGTGAGATATAATAGAGACCTAATCATCCCTCTGTATAGATTCTGATCAACGGATGAACCAGGTTCATCCATATCTAATTTTTTAGTTGTGGCTATGGGGGTGTCTATTTCCTTTGAGTCTTCCATTTTAAATTTCTTGAGCAATTCTTTCACATACTTTTGTTGATGGATCATTGTTCCATTTGAGTTTTGCTTGATTTGCAAGACTAAGAAGAAGCTTAGCTCACCCATCATACTCATCTCAAACTCACTCCCCATAAGTATAGAAAATTCCTTACTCAATTTTTCAGAATTCGCCCCAAATATGATATCCTCCAAATATATTTGCACAACCAGGAGTTCTTTACCCTTTTCCTTTAAGAACAAGGTGCTGCCAATTTTACCTCGTTTGTATCCATGTTTTAGCAGGAATTTTGATAGACGCTCATACCATGCTCTTGGTGTTTGTTTGAGACCATAAAGAGCCTTGTCAAGTATGTATACATGTTCAGGTGACTCCTTGCTTTCAAAACCTGGAGGCTGTTTGAAAAATACATCTTCCTTCAGATAGCATTGAGGAATGCACTCTTAACATCCATCTGATGGAGATTGAATTCAATATGTGCAACAAATACTATAAGAAGTCTGATTGCCTCCAGTCTTGCCACAGGGGCAAAGGTCTCATCATAGTCAATTACCTCTTCTTGATTGTATCCTTGAACAACCAGTCTAGCCCTGTTTCTTGTAACAGTTCCATCCTCATCGAGCTTGTTCCTGAAGACCCACTTTGTGCCAATCACTGATCTGTCTAGTGGTCTGTGTACCAAGTGCCACACTTGACTTCTTTCAAATTTATTCAACTCTTCTTGCATGGCATTTACCCAGTCAGCATCCTTTAGGGCTTTACTAATGTTCTTTGGTTCAATCAAGGATAGAAAGGCATCAAACGCACACAGATTTTTCAAGGAGGATCTTGTTTTGATTCCAGATGTCAGATCTGTTATGATGTTCTCAAAAGGGTGAGAACTTTGATATCTGTGTGGTTTGAGAACCAACTGTTCACTTCTAGATAGTTCCATGGTGTCTTGTTGTTGTGGAACAGGATCAGGGCCAAGATTCACATGTTGAGTCCCCCCCTGTCATGTTTCTTGGGGTAGTTGGACCTGGTCCATCACTTGTTCCATCTTCCATATTTGCTTCAATGTTTTCACTACTTCTCAACAGTCCAAGCTCCTCACTTCTGGTTCTTGTCTCTCAGCAAGAGTGTTAGTTTCATCAAAGACAACATGTACACTCTTCTACACACATAGTTATTTTATTATACACTTTATAAGCCCTTGCTATGTGATGAATATCCCAAGAATACTCCCTCATCACTTCTGGGATCAAATTTTCCTCGGGAATCTTTGCCATTATTGTGCACAAAACACTTGCATCCGAAATCCCTAAGGTGGGATATGTTGGGCTTTCTCCCTTTAAGTAATTCATAAGGAGTTTTCTCTACCAGAGGCTTGGTCATGCATCTATTTATTATGTAGCATGTAGTGTTTATTGCTTCTGCCCAAAAGCTATGAGGTAGTTTGCTAGAAAGAAGCATGGTTCTTGCCATATCTTCAAGAGTTCTATTCTTTCTTTCAACAACCCCATTTTGTTGTGGGGTTCTAGGGGCAGAAAAATTATGATTGATACCATGTTCATCACAGAACTCAGCAAACTTTGCATTCTAAAATTCAGTACCATGATCAGATCTTATTGATGCTAGTTGATTTCCTAACTGATTTTGAGTTTTCTTAACAAATGAGGTGAACATATCAAATGCTTCATCCTTAGATGTCAGAAATAAGGTCCAAGTGAACCTTGAATAGTCATCAACTAGCACCATTACATATTCCTTACCACCTCTGCTCAGAGTTCTCATAGGACCACATAGGTCCATATGAACCAGTTCCAACATCCTGGTGGTACTGACCATTTTCTTACTTTTGAAAGAAGATTTTACTTGCTTCCCCCTTGCACATGCCTCACAAACTTTGTCTTACTTGAACTTAATGTTAGGAAGCCCTACCACTAAGTCTTTAGAGACTAGTTTGTTTAGCTGATTTAGACTTGCGTGACCAAGTATTTTGTGCCACAGGAGGGATCACTGTCCAACACACTTAGGAAAGTCAGTTCATTTTCAAACAGTGTGGATAAGTCTATGACATAGATGTTATTCATTCTTTTTCACTGCAAAACAATCTTGTTAGTAAGCAGGTCAATCACAAAACATTTTGTGAAAGTAAAGGCAACCAGGTTACCTCTGTCACACAGTTGTGACACACTGATTAGGCTATATTTCAAGCCATCTATTAGGTACACATATTCAATGGAACGTGTGTCATCGTTACCTACCTTACCAACCCCAATAATTTCACCTTTCTTTCCATTTCCGAAAGAGACATTCCTCCTTTGAGGCTTTCAAGTGAAAGGTATTGTTCCTTGTACCCTGTCATATGCTTTGAGAAGCCACTATCCAAATACCAAATTTGGCTACCTCCTCTCACTTGAACCTACAAAAAGAAATCAGGGGTTAGTTTTAAGAACCCAAAATAGTTTAGGTCCTTTTCTATGAGAGAATGGATGAATCAAGATTTTTCTGGCCCAATTTGGTAGCCAGTTTTTCTTTTTAACAGAACTCTAATTTCTTAGACTGGCCTGCTCTTTTGCAGTACACTCAATTTTGTAGTGGCCAGTCTTACCACAGTGGGTGCAGATTTTATTCTCAGGGAGAGTGAGATACTTGCTTTTGGGATCCCACTTGGGCAATTGACTCCCAAAACCAATCCCTCTCCGATTGTTACTATGATTCTCTTGAAGCCATATTAAGGCATCCGAGGATTTATTCCATTTACAAGTTCGATCTGATTCATGTTTGACTTTGCCAAGTTCTTCTTTAAGAGTTATTATGTGTTCATCCTTGGCATACATCTTATCTTTTAGTTTTCCCACATTTTCTTCTAACATGATATGAGAATGATCAACAACCTTTTTACTGGATCCTAGCTTTAGCTTTAAGTTTTCAGATTTTAGTTCTAGAATCTCAGTTTCAAGTGGATGAACCTGGTTCAACAAGACAATGTTTTTGATTTCAGATTCACTTACTCTGATTTCCAGGTTCATGCATTTTGCTTTTAGAATTTCACATTCTATAGAGAGTTGTTCCTTCTCTTTGGTTGTTTCTTCGGAATCATCCATGAAATCAAGTAGCAACTCAGAGAGTTTTTCCTTAGATAGGAACTTTATTTTATTTTTAAGATGGGAGATACTTACCTCTGGTTCTTCATGTGATTCCTCATCGGATTCTCCAATTTCCATGAGTGGCTGATCTTCATTCTCACCATCTTCTGATTCTCATCTGAACTTTCCCTCCAAGAAGCAACCATAGCTTTTGTGTGGTTTTCTTAGGTTGGACCAGTTCCTTCTTCACGTTCTTTCTTTCATATCTCTCCTTTTTCCATTCCACTTCCCACTGAGGACAATTCTTAATAAGGTGGTCAGTTGTTCCACACTTGTAGCATCCCTCGTTGGTTGGCCTTTCTGGAGCTTTTGCTTTGTTGTAATTTCCTCCTCTAGAGATGCCCTTCTTCCTTATTAGAAAGTTTCTGCATTCTTTAGTAATCATGGCCATCTCATCTTCCTCAAGATCTGCTCCCTCAGTGATTCTCAGTGTTAGACTCCTCTCCTTCTTTGGACCATCCATCTTCATTGTCTGCCTTCTAAGTTCATAGGCAGTAAGGTTTCCAATTAGTTCATCCAATCTGAGGGTTGCCATATTTTTGGATTCCTGGATAGCAGTGATTTTGCTTTCCCAGGAGATTGGTAAGACCCTTGTCAGGATCTTCTCTACCCTGTCCTCTTCAAGAATGACTCTACCAAGAGACTTAAGTTCATTTGTCAAAGTTGTGAACCTTGTGTACATCTCTTGGATTGTCTCTCCTTCTTTCATAGTGAAGTTTTCATACTGTGAGTATAGAAGAGTACCTCTTGATCTTTTTACCTGAGGTGTTCCTTCATGGGCTACTTGCAAGGTATCCCAGATTTCTTTGGCCGTGGTGCAGCTTTGGATTCTGCTATACTCGTCTGGACCTAGTCCACACACTAGCCACTTCTTGGCCTTTGCATTCTTCTCCCATTTCTTCAAATCCTCAGTAGTGCAGTCAGCTCTAGTCTTTGGTACATCTACACCTTCAGCAGTCTTCATCATGGTAGCTAGAGGACCATCAGTGACTATGTCCCAGAGTTCATGGTTTTCTCCAATCAGGTGGTCCTTCATCATGTTCTTCCACCAAGAGTAATACTGGTCATTAAAGAGTGGTGGCCTTGCAGTTGATTGACCCTCCTAGTTTCCAGGTGGTGCACTCATTTTGATCTTTTCCAAGGTGTTAGCCTTTTCAAGGATAACATGCTCTGATACCAATTGATGTTTTATACTTCAATACCACANATAGAATAACCTGGTTCTTCTTGGTGTTCCAACTTCTACTGGTGCGGAAGAATAAACATAGTAAAGTAAAAACACAGAGATTTTGATGTGGAAAACACCTGGCTCAAAAGATGAAAAAACCACGACCTACTCCTCAGTAGGATTTTCCCAAACTCTTCACTACAACTCTGAGCCAAACATCATTTACAAAATAAACCCTTTTGTAAACCTAGGACCAACTCTAATCTCTTTGTAGAAAACTAGCCTCTAGCTAATCGCGACAAGCTTCAAGTTAACTCTAACTTTAACAGTGTGTACCTATTACAATTGCTTCTAATAAAGCTGAAAGATACAATATTAAATCACCTACTACAACCAACTAGACTCGAAAGACAAACAAATGAAACTGGTTCTTCTAGCTGGTCAGTAGCTTTTGTGTCGCACAAGGATTCTGTTTGCAAATTTTCTCTAGTAATTTGCCTTTAGTTCTTGCTTCAGTTCTGTCTTTGTGCGAATTATTTTTCAGTAGGAATACTTCAACATTATATAGCGCCAGAAGTTAAGATGTTCTTGTTTAGTTCTAATGCAACTCTTCCTTGGTGGAAGAGTTTGCATTTATCTCAACTTCCTTCCTTTATTTCTTTCCTTGCTGAACTCGAACTCTAATCCCTTATCAATTTGCAACCTTTTCGCATTAGGAGACAACCTCTTAGTTCATGGATAATTCACAGATCACGTTTATCTCCTGTGCATGTACGGTTCTTGTGCCAATTGGTTCGTTCGAGATGTTTGCCCTGATGGACCTGGTTCAACTGGGTAGGCATTTGTCAATCTTCAAAATCATGCAGTGACTTGGGTCAACACTACTAGAGCTGGTTTATGATAGTTGAGCATGGAACGAAAGTTGCGTTTGAACTCCAGTGACGAGGCCCCTCTACAGTTCCAATTGACAAACTACATGGATTTATTATTGAGTGGGCTGGGTGGAGTCTCTCTATCCATTGTTGAGGATCTATTCATCAGTGCTGGAATTAACACTATTGCAAATTTTCTCACCTCTGGATTTCTTGTTGGACGGATGTTGAGTGAGACACTTAGTAATTCCAGTGGACAGACGATGCTCACTTTTCTTTCGTATAGTTCTTTTAGGGTGTAAGTTTTGTTCCCATTAAGATAGCACAGTATGGGGAGTGTTTCTCGTATATCTGCCATAGTGGCTGCCACTTCCATCTGAGCTATTTCGTCGAGTTCGTATGGAGGTGGACTGGGTTGATGAAGTGAACCGTTGGAGGAGTGAGTGGGTGGTATGGTGATGCTTGTGCATGGATTGGTATTATGAGTGTTATGGATGAACAGGGATGGATATCCAAGGTACAAAGGTTTGAGGTGGTTGTTGTGGTGGATAAAAGGGGAGCTGTAGGGTTTTCACTGGTGGTGATGGAGGAACTAGCATGGATAGAGGAGTTAGAAATGGTGGTGTCATGTGTTGTTGTTGGTTGAAAGCTGACGGAGGTTGCATGGCCCATAAGAATTGGTTGTAAAGTGTCACTCCATGCGCATCCCCTCTGTGGCTATTTATGCTATGTCCGCCGGATTTTGTATCATTCCTATCACGTCCTGGGTATCGATTTCCATGGTGAAGGTCATTGCAGGCTCTTGCAGGCTCATCTCGAGTCAGGAATGGGGGTATGTTTGTATTGGCGGATACTGTGTTATGTAGATTTGTGTGGGTTGTGTAAGCTTATTTAAATAGCTGCGTTCAAACTCCAAGGCGCACCATGCACTGTAATTCATTTTACTATAAAAACATCGTTAGTCATGACGTACCAGCTTCTCCCATCCAAGAGCTCTAATTTGGGTCTTCGATCAATATCTGGGCGTGCAGCTTTCTGCAAGATGTCAAGCGATAATGATGATGATCATCGTATCCAGCTTCATCCAGAGCTTATCCCTAAACATGTTGCTTTGATAATTGATGGGAACATGCGATGGGTTAAGGCTCGAGGTTTACCTGTGCAAGAGAGCCACAAATTTCTTACTCTTGATCTAAAAAATATTTGTAACATTTCTTTCAAACTGGGAATACAAGTTCTCACTTCTTTTGCTTTCTCTACTGAAAACTGGAATCGTTCCCAGGTATACATCCTACATTGCAACTCCAAGTTTTGGCATTGTCGCCAATAGTCAAAACAGGAGCACGAACTAGCTTGAAAGAGTGAAAACGACTATGATCTCTTATTACAATTTCTCTATTATATAATTTGGAAACAATCTTCATGGGTGAATGACAATCTTGGCACATCCTTAAATTCTTGAAAATATAAAGTGACATGCCAGCCGGTATGCTTATGACCCCAAAACAAACAGCCATCTTCTCACTTTGAGTGATCAATGCCTGTTCCTTCTCTTCATGGTCGTTACCGTAATGCTCTCCATTATCAGTTCCTAAAAACTTTTGGCGGCTGTGTTTGGTACATAGCCATCCAATCTTATTTTTCGAATCATCTCATCCGACATATTATATATCTCTTGACTTTGGGAATGCAATTTATCCCCTGCACTGAAGCAATGGATTTGGACACAGCATAAATAGAACTCATGCCAGGCACTTTTCCGACGTCCCTATTTCTAAGAACTACTTGAATAGAATCTGGCTCATCAGTTTTTCCAAATAAAGAGTACATATTGGAAAGCAAGACACTTCAGTAATTCTAAGACCAACTCTTTCATTAGGCATTCCCCCAGCTCGAGGTTCTTATGTATACTGCAGTAACCCAATAGTTATCCCAACACAACTTCATTGAGGGGAATCAGCATTCCCCTGATTTGGAATCTGCTTCTTCAAGATGTCCTGCCGGGCTCTCTATAGAAGGCTTTATCCCATATGTCGATTCAAGGCTATAGAAAAAATGCCGAACTTGATCAACCAAACCTGAGTGACTACAAGCACTTAATAAAGTTGTAACATCATCTGGTTTGACATCTCTAACCATCTGAGCAAACATATCCATTACGAAATTTCCCTTTCCCTGATAGCCAGTCTGCTTAGCATGGCATTTGTTGGTTCCCCATATACGTGGCTGTCAAGTAATAAAGTGACTCGAAAGTTGGATGTCGAACCCACAAAGACTTAGATTAACCGTTAACTAAGAAAATTAAAATCAATTTACTCTCCAAGATAATCGAGAATTGTGTTTTTCTATTACAACTACTATTGCAAAATTTAAAAACGTAATCAAAGGGGATATAGATTCCAGGGTTGTGGTCGGTTTATCAACTCTATTGAGTTCATAATTATACATGTTAATCCAAATTATCTATGTTTGCTAGTTGACTGGATCATTTATATAAATAGCATGTTCCCACAATACTATCCGTCTATCCATAATATATCAACCCTATATTCCTATGGTCTTGAATCTATCATGAACGAAAATATTCAACTAAGCAACACTGTTAGATATATTCCTATTGAAACCGCGAAATCTTTCCCCGAGCCACGGGTTCAGAAACAAGCTCTCTCTAATTCTACTCTAATCTAAACACGGCTTTCCCATAAAGAATTTTTAAACTAATAGAAATCATTTCAAAACGGGAATTAAAGGGGGTCCTAGGTTTATTAGCCTATAGGATCACTTCTATGCAATACTCAGTAACTTTCCTCAAATAGAGGTGTTACGCGTAGCATTAGCGCATTGGTCATCATCTCCTTTACTACCCAATTACCCTTCCCCTTTTCAATTATCATCTAAGCGTTCTAATAGTATCTGGTACGTATTCTATGCGTGCGCTACCCATCCCTTACCTATGGCCCTGGAGGTGTTTAGGACCTCTATTTAAGGTGGTTCTAGACTCACCTATGTTGTTTAAAGGGAGAAAACTAAGCAACAAACAAATCATATAGGACTGTCACATAAGAAACAATTAAAGGGATCACATATACCTCCACAAATAAACACACAATTGCACGCTTATTCAAACAAGAAGTTTTAAAAAAAAGATTTAGGAGTCCTATAGAAAGGATATCTAAATGGGCATAAAAAGAATATATATCAGTTTTATTAAGCGAGGCAGCGAATACCTATAAACTTGCCTACTGATTTTGTTAATACAGAATCTGAGCACGTTCCAAGCAGGAAGAAAATCACAATTTTAACCTAGGATTTTAATCATCTTACATGCTTGCCTAAGTGATAACCGGGCAGAATCCTATAGACACGATATCTCAACGTTAATCAGACCAAACCAGTGATTAATTTAAACTGGTAGATTTTATCTTTTAGGTCCTATAGGCATGTTTTCTATGTGCTGAAACTGATCACAAGCATTGTGACATCCAAACATAGAAACTGATTTCATACATTTTTTCTCTATAGGCATGAGATATAAGTGTTGAAGCTGTTTTTACACTTATTTCCTATATTCTAAGTGTCAAGACTGTATTTCCTATAGGCATGATGTCTAGGCAAATAAAGATGTCAATTAATTGCCAAATGAGTTCAACAAAAGAACCTAGAAACATGATTTTCTAATGCACACATAGGAGTTTTAAGAATATGGTACTTGAGGCAGAAATGACAATGACCTAGAAGAAGGATTTCTAAGATGCACATGTGAAAATTCAGGATTTCAAAGAACGAGATAAGTCCTATGGGTATGTTTTCTAATGCACATAAATCATCATCACAACAAACTATAGGCATGATTTCTACCTGAACCCAACAAAATATATTCATACAAAATCCCTCCCCAGATTTTACTAATAACCCCATATCTGTTTTACAAAAGATTATTATTATAGGCCAATACTGAAGAATTACATAATGAAAGTCACTATACTACAGGGAGCCTTAGCAGGCCCAATGTCAATCTTGGAAGCCAGGCCTTCAAGTGAGCCAGAGGTACACCAATAGTCCATAATACACCAAATGGCTTCTGGTATGTCAAAGTTCCCAAGGGCCTCAGGGACCTCGCGCACTGCTTACACCAGAACCTTTTCAAAGAAAATAGTTTTTTTTATAAACAAGTTTGGAAAGGCCAGCCCCAGTGTGTCAAATTTCTAAGGAGTCTCATGGACTCCTATGAAGTGCTCACATCGGAGGGGGGGGGGGGGGGGNAGTATATAAAGGTAGGAGATAGTTTTAGAAAAACAGCTTGGATTTTGCAAGATCTCAAATAGAGAAGAACTACATCTTAGCAGATTGGTTCAGATATGGATACCAGTAGTCACAACAAGAGTAGGAACACTTTAATTATAGGCCAAACAAGGTCACAATCGAGTCAAACAAGTTGACTTAGTTTATTAACTATTACTAGGTGGAATCATATAGACATGTATTTAGCAGAGAGAAACATGCTGAAGTTAAAATGACTAATCAGACAGCCATACAGAAAAGGTAGCAGGAATTTAAAGCACATTAGCCTTGAAAGAAGTACATAGAAATCACGGATTGATCAGGAACATGCTAAGGTAAATTATCAACGCATAGAACATGACAGGAATTGAGGCATGCTATTGAGCAGGAGATAGACGGGAACTACATAGCACACAGGAGCATCAAAGTCTAAAATAAACTATTACTATAAAACACATGGAACAACATAAAATAGTAAGAACTATGGTATAATGGTTAATGAAAATATGGTTAGGAATCAGATTTCAAAATAAAAGCATATTGGAATTCAAAATAAAACTGACTATATAACATATTGAAGAGAACATGATAACATAAATGGAAGTGTGCTATTTAAAAGCAGTAAACAGGAGTCATAGTTCTGGCTAAATAGCATATTGAATGATAAAAGAAGTGGAAACATACCAGTTAAGAGGTAGCAACAAGAAAGTGAAAGCAAATAGGATCCAAGAGTCTAGCCTTGTCTTTCAGCCGGCTGTTGATACCCAATTTTTCCTCAAATTATTTTTTAAATTTGCATATATACCTTCAAAATCAAGTTCCATAACAATTGGTTTTTTTTCATAATTTTCTCATGTTTTTACAAATTTATTTCCAACTTGTCCAGTATTTTTATCTCTAATAATAATTGTAAATTGCATTACAAATTATTCCAAAGACATCTCTTGACTTAATGCATTATTTTGGCCTTGGTAATATCAAATTATTTCACAATTAGCCAGATTGACACTCTTTGGCTATAATTGCAATAACTTTGCAATTATAGCCTAATCATATGTTCTATGCTATTTTGGCCTAATAATTAATCATTTTATATTTTAAATACTAATTAATCATGTTAATTTAATTTTATTAAGCATCAATTTCATTTTTATAATTATCAGCTATTTTTATAAATTATTTATCTATTTTTAATTCGGTATTTAATAATTAGCCACATTTATTCAAACTCTAGCCTAATTCTAACCCAACCCATAAGATTTTAGCAACCCAATTCCATACCCATCCCAAATCAATTCCATACCCGGCCCACCCCCGGATCTATCTGAGCCATTGATCGAAGTAGATCAACGACCCAGATTCCACCTTCCATAATTAACTAAGACTTATCCCCCTCCGACCTCTCATTTTCCCAGTCTCTCATTCTCTCTCTATCTCTCTCTGGTTCTCTCTAGAACCTTCCCTTTCCTCCCTCCTCGGATGAAGTTTGTTCGTCTTCTCCGCCTAGTTCCCTCGCCGGAAACTATGGTCTCCCATTATCTCCTGGTTACTGCTTCACCCCACACCGGTCTAATGACACCCTAAGGCCCTCAGGCGAACCTGTAGCGGTTCAACTCCTACACATGGTCCCTCATGCCATCTTCCGGCCTCCTCCGGCCGTCTAAGTAAGAGCCATGACTTATCCGGCTAACGCTGGCGACATCTTTAAGGTTTTTCTTGTTTCTCTAGGCTCTCTGAAACCCTAACTCCTGGTATTTTTACGATTTCTTTTAGATCTGTCTTAGATCTGTGTATATCATGAAGCTTTTTACATGTTTTCATCGAAAACCTTCCTATTCTAAGCGATCTTTCATCTCAAAATTAGGGTTTCATCACCCCTCCTCCAAAAATGATCATTTCTTCTATTTTAATATCATTATATGATTTTTTCTATGATTTAATGATTTACTCAGAGTTCTCTTTTCATTTTTGACTTACAATGCTGAAAACCCTAGGTTTTTCCCTAATTCTGAGTCTGTCTTTAGCCGATATGTTTGTTTAAATGCATGAACTCTTATTTCTCATAAATGTTTAAGCTTTATGTGATTTTACCCTGTTTTTTCGTACTAGGGTCCCTGACTATGTTCTCTTTGCTTATATCATGTTCAATGTTACTGCTTTGTCTCTAAACCTGTGTGATTTTGCTACTATAGTCACTAGGGTTTCAACTCTCTGATTCCCATTGTTCGTTTAAATGTGTCTAGCCTCGAATCTCTGATTCTATGTGATTCTTTACCTTGCTATGCTTTTGCTTGCCTATTATTTGCCTAACTGATTTTGTTCCTGTCCGAATCCATAACTCTACAACTTTACCTTGTTTTCACCCCTGATTCCTGGAGATTTGAAAAGCCCTACTGATTTCTTATGAGATGTTCTTACTGACTTCCAACTTTGTTTTCTTACCTTTACATAATTGATTAACCGTTAATTGATTAATATTTCCTTAAGTGATATCTTCTGAACCTAGTCTCAATTGTATGCTTGAATTGGGGTGAAATTGTTTCCTTATATTTTACAAGCATAAGAACTTTCCTTAATTGTTATTTTACCTATTAGTCATTTGAGTTTAACCCCTTCAATTAAGGGATACCTAATTGCCTGTTTTGCTTACACCGTTCTTATATTCCTCTAAGTTATATATGGTCCTTTCCTTATTTAATAATCACTGTGTGAATCACTCCCTTGATTATAGGGATACTTGTACTAATTGGGTACTGATTGATATTCAGTCCCACAATCATTGGTTAATTCTGATTTTTCCTTATTTTTCATCAAGCTTTCAAACTATATATATACTCTATTCATTCATTACACAAACACAAACTGATCTGTTCAAAAAATCTCTCTCTCACAATTTAAAAGACTCTTTGCTCTCTCTTCTGTGCTAACTACTACTACTCTAGGTTAGCCGGTTGCAAGCCAAGGCTAACTATTGTGCATCTCATACTTTCATGTTTGTGTTACTGCTTTCTTCACTTCACTGGTATGTTCTAATTTAGATTTCAGTCCTCAAACCAACATGCTTCTACTACTGTTGTAATTCAGTATGCTCCCAATTCGCTTACTTATTCTTCAGCATTTATCTAGGATCCTGAACTTTCCTCTGCATGTTTAAATTAGGCTTTATTTGTTTATGACCATCATGTTTCTGTACACTTAGCACCTAGTTCTTACATGCCTATGACTAGTACATTAGTTTAACTATGGCCTTAGTTGTTAATCTAAACTAGCACTTTACTGTACCGACTGATCCTCTAGACCCTTAGGAGTTTCTGATTGTATGTCTATGTGTGTATTTGCCTGCTGCATGTCTGCCTTTACATGCTCTGTATATGTCCCTCAAATCCCATTACCCCTGTTTGTGATTGTTGGACTATCCTTGGTCCTTTGTGTGATGTTAAGCCTCCATTTCCTTCTTCAAAACTGTTTTCTTACTTACCCTTTCTAAAAATTGTTCCTTACTTAAATCCTTTTAAATAAAAAGCACTCTCACACATGCTCTTAGAAGTCTAAGTTCAGCCCCTTTCGTGTGAGCACTGCTTTGGGGACCCTTTGAGTACCCTCTGAACTCTGACTCACAAGGCAGGCAGTTCCCACACTGCACATGTTTAACTCTTTGGCTATGTCTGGATATGAGCACTGCCCGAGAGCCTTTGAGGTCCTTAGTGAACTCTGATACTCCCGGACTATGAAAGTCTATGCAACACCATATGGAAATGAGGTTTGGAGGATTTGGGACTAGTTGAAGGCCCCCTATAGAATAGATTCTTATTTTCCATTTTAGTTATGTAATTCATAATCCTTGGTCTGTAATAACTTATTGTAAACAACTCAGGGGATGGATAGTGAAAGGGGATGGGGTAACTACTAGCTATTAAAGGGGTAGAAACCATGTTATTAGACTTTATTTCCTATCTGTGCAATAGAGATCATGTTTAGGACCATATGTTCAAATTCATGCATTAGAAACCATGCTATTTGACTTTATTTCCTTTCCGTACAATAGAGATCATGTTTAGGACCATATGTTCAAATTCATGCATTAGAAACCATGCTATTTGACTTTATTTCCTTTCCGTGCAATAGAGATCATGTTTAGGCCCATATGTTCAAATTCACGCTGTAGAAACCATGCTATTAGACTTTACTTCCTATTTGTGCAATAGAGATCATGTTTAGGCCCATATGTTCAAATTCATGCATTAGAAATCATGTTTATTAGGTCTCATACCTACTGTTTCAGCATGTTCACTTTTACTTAGAAAAATCCTGCTAATAAATGGTATTCTCTACTATCATGTTCCACACTGCCATGTACGCTTAGAAATCTTGTCCCAGGCTAAACAACACTAAAATAAAGTATCACCCAGCATCTTCTAAAACCATGATTAATACTGTGACTACTGAGCATTTAGAAATCATGCTTAGGAATTCTGCATATGCATCATTCTTCATCTCTTCCTGTGCATTAGATATCATGTTATAGGGTCCTAATCGCTCAACTACATTTAGTCTAATTACTGATGTATAAAAAGGTATAAAAACCTCACTCAGTTTTCTGTAAAAACAACTGGTAATGCTTCTGTGTTCTGAACAACCTAGAACAGCATGTTTAGGTAACAATTTGCAACAATTCCTCTATTAATTCTGTTAATATACACTGTCCCCCGCCTAGGCAAGCCTTAGGTGACTAAATTTCTAATAATTTAAAATATGTCTCTCTTGTGTGCTGCTTAATACTAATAAGTACTTTTAAATCAGTAGGCAAACTGATTAGGGCACATTTTTGAGTTATAAAACAAGTCTGCCTATCTGTTTATCCTCTGAATTCACCTAGACACCATGTCTTAGTATTTTAATTAACAATATTTCCCTTATATGTGTTTGAGTCGTGCTAATCATGTGCATAATCTGTGGAGGAATACTTGGGCCTTGAATCTGCTCTTATTTGTTTTCCCTTATCTGAAGTCCAAATTGTCGTTGTTTGTCACTTAGAATCTTGTCCTTTAAGCCTAGGGTTCAACCTAGTAATTCCTTTTAGGATAGTAGTCCTAACCTCCTCCAGGACTGATAGGATGGGACGGGTAATAACACGCAATAAAGTCCTTGACCAAACATACGCTTTAATTACCTTCACGGGTGGGGAAGGGTAGAATATGGATATAATGACCGGTGCGCTAATACAACGTGTAGCCCCTCTTCGAGGAGTGATTACCGGGTATTGCATTGATGTGTTCTTATTATAAACCTAGGACACCTGTATACGCTAGTTCGTAATCATCCCTACTGTTTTCTAAACACCTATATGCTTAAGACTTAAATCTGCTCTTATTTGAGCCTTTACTTGTTATTTGTTAGTTGTACAAATTCACGAAACTATTTGGCCGGAAACCACACTTGTGGATCCTGAGGGGTTCCTAATACCTTCCCTTAGGATAATTTCAATCCCTTACCCAAATCTCTGGTTAGCAACGTAGTTGTAATTGAACCCCTTAGGTGCCCGAACGCACCGTTAAAATCGTTAGGTGGCGACTCTTCAAAATATGTAAACCCTTTTCCCAAAAGGAAAGAGTCGTCCCAACCAATGTCATAAACCCGATATTCCGCGAAGAAGAGGGAAAAAAGGGTGCGTGATAGCATGGCGACTCTGCTGGGGATATCCAGGCTTTTACCATTTCAAATTGTTTCGTGAATTTATGCCTTTCTTTTTAAATACTTTCACCCTTTCCTATTCCCTTCGCATGCAATTAATTGTTTATTTCGGGTTTTTTGTTTCAAAATGTTACTGACATGTCTCTTTGTTTCCTTGTAACTGCTTTAAATCATTATTACTGTTTTTATCGCTTTCTTTAACGTGCAAATACGTGACAACTTGTTTTAATACTTATTGCATAAATCATGCTCAACATTCATACTCCAATCGTGCCAAACAAAATACTATAGCAACGCTTGATGAGTGGTTGCGCCCTTCCTATACTATCACCCACTAAATTCAGAAATGCTTATTCGTGATAAAACAAGTCGATCAGCGGTGCAGTTGACGGTTCCGTGCCTTTCCCCCTTGAGTTGTCCGCTCAAGGGTACCAGTCTAAAACCCCATAGAAACCTTACTCTGTTGCACTATTGCATGCACCATGGTCAAACCTAGTCAAGCTAAAGTGTCGTCCGCACGATAGCTTTTAAGATAGCCTTATCCAAAAGTCCACCGGGTTTCCCTAAACCCAAACGGACGCCCTCACGTTCTGTGCATTTATTTGGAGAACTAAATGCTTCCTGCTAATTATTGACGTTAAATAGTCGAATCCGGTGGGGGTAAGGGCCTAACCTATTTGTTTTGCAGAAAACAAAAATGAGGCACGAAGTCCCCAGATTTGGCATGGTCTCCAACATCCACCCAAAGCTGCTGAGTTGGTGGGAGGTTCTACACTCTAGCGACAAAGCTATCGCCAGGAAACACTTAGGTAATCTACCATCTCTTCTGGAAATCCAGCCTAACAAAATGATAGTAGAGGCTGCTACCCAGTTTTGGGATCGTGAAAGATTCGTGTTCCGTGTTGGGAACACTGAAATGGCGTCGTTGATAGAAGAGATAGGAGGGCTGGCTAACCTAGTATGGGAAATTTTGGGGTAGATGATGCCTGAGAACCGCACAAGAAAAAGTTTCCTCAAAATGATGGGTCTGAAAAAGGACGCGGAACTGGTATGTCTGGAGGATTCGTACATTCCTTTTGTCTACTTGTACGAAAGGTATGGCTACAGCAAATCATACCGTACCTACCATGATGAGTTTGCTATCACCTCTCTAGGACACGTGCATCACCGAGTGTTCGTGTTTATGGTCTACTTTTTGGGTTTGATCGTGTTCCCGATGAAGAAGGAAATGATCCACACCAGGCTAGCTGATGCGAGACTAAATTGCATAGTTTAACATGTGATATACCTGACATTTTATGGGCATTAATGATAAAATTACACTTGTTATGTGCTTAATGGAGTTATTTCATGTGTAGGTGAAGTGGAGATGGAAACGGAGCTAAAAAGATACAAATACGTCGAAAAATACGCGAAAAGAGACACCCGGGCAATGGCCGGGTGACAGAGCCAAACACACTGACCCTGCCTGGCGTTAGCCAGGCGTTTGGGCTGAAACTCCAGCC
>MDKI01057473.1:0-34360 GCA_005239505.1 Nicotiana paniculata
GGCCAAGTTTGACTTCGGTCAACATTTTGAGTAAACGACCTCGGAATCGAGTTTCGTCGGTTCCGGTAGCTTCGTGTGATGATTTCAGACCTAGGCGTATGTTCGGAATGGGTTTCTGATGACCCGAGGGTATTTCGATGCCTAATATTGAAATAAGAAGTTCCTATTATGGTTTGGGATGTGTTTTTGCGTTATCGAGGTCCGAATGGAATTTCGAGATAAGGAATAGTTCTGTTATATCATTTATAACTTGCCTGCAAAATTTGGTGTCATTCCGAGTAGTATAGGTCGGTTCGACGCGTTGTTAGCGAAGCCTAGAAAACTTAAAGTTCCTAAGTTTCGTTCTTGGGGTTTTGAGGTGTGATTTTGAGTTTTAACGTTGTTTTGGGTGTTCCGAAGGCTCGAGCGAGTCCGTATTATGATTTGGGACTTGTTGGTATATTTGGAAGGGGGCTTGGGTGGGCCCAGGTGCCTCCCGGACACCACACGAGGCCAAAAACCAGCTGAAATAGCTACTGGTGCACCTGTTCTGGTGTGACCGCAGGTGCGGTTGACCAGTCGCAGGTGCGACCCCCAGTGGTCAGGCCAATTCTCGCAGGTGCGGAAAAAGTTCCGCAGGAGCGAAGTCGCAGGTGCGGTCTCCACTCCGTAGGTGCGGTCCCAGGTTCCCTAGTCCATTTCCGCAGGTACGAGCCTTTGCTCGCATGTGCGGTCCTCGAGCCGCAGGTGCGGAAACACTGTTCAGATAGTGTGTTTTTATATACGGGTTTTAATTCATTTTTCTCATCTTCTTCTTCTTCCTTAGGGCGATTTCCACCATTTTAGAGGGGCAAACGACTTGGTTATTGAAGGTAAGTAAATTCTACTCTAATATTAGCTTCATGCATGAATTCCTAGTTAAATTTAATCACATAATTGGTGAAAAATCAAGAATTGGGTAGTGACCTAGGGGTTTCGATATGTTGAGAATTTACCCGTGAATTTCCTATGAAATCAAGTAAAAATCGTATATTAATGATCCTTAGGCTAGGGGTGAGTGTTTCCTTAGAGAATTCTTGGAATCCGAGCATGCGGGCCCAGGGTCGGATTTTAGAATTTCTTCAAGAATGGTGAATTTGGCTAAGTAATAGGAGAATTCCATTCTTTGAATATAAATTAATGTATTTGTATAACATTTGGCTAGTTTCAAGTCCTCGGGTGTAGAGTTCGGAGTTCGGGCGCGTTCTCGGTCCGGGGAGTAAATTCGACGCAAGGTGAGTCTCCTTTCTAACCTTGTAAGGGGGAATTGTCCCCCTGGGTGATTTAAATGCTATATGTGATAATTTGTGGGGGCTACGTACGTACAAAGTGACGAGAGTCGATACGTAGCGACTATTACTATTATATCCGGGTAGTTAGGCCCACATCATGCCTTATGTTTTACTTGATATGAACTATATGCTTAATGAATTAACATTACATGTTGCTTATTTCCCCGGAGTTATGGAATTTGAGAAAAATTTGTAAGAAATTGTTCGCTGAAAAGTATTCTCTTTTAAAAGGAATAATGTTTGTGCATGTGACTGCTTCACAATTTACATTCCACGAGCGAAGTGTGATTTCCCCCACTCTTATGGGAACGGGCCGTACGCCACGGCGGATTGAGAGATGCACTTTTGGTACGGGCCGTTCGATCCTTGGTAGTGCATAGAGAGGCTTGGGAGATGCACTTTTGGTACGGGCCGTTTGATCCTTGGCAGTGCATAGATGTGAGTACTTTGTGGAGAGGTGCACTTTTGGTACGGGTCGTTCGATCCTCGGCAGTGCACGGACATGACTATCTTATGACGCCGTCCGGATGTCCTTACCCTGCATGCGTATGATTTATTTGCTACTAAATTCATGGATATTGGTCTGACAGATATTTGGGGAAAAAGTGAAGTGGTAATTGTTTTATTCATTCCCAGTATTCCTCCTAGATTTCAGTACCCATATATACTTGTTGCTTCATTGTCTTTACATGCCTACCGTTTCTATTATATTCTGTTAAATTATACTGTTGGACCTTAGTGAGTGTTATGTCGACCTCTCGTCACTACCTCTTCGAGGTTAGGCGGGATACACACTAGGTACATATATATTTATGTACTCATGCTGCACTTTTGTACTTAATTATACAGGTTCTGAGGCTGGTGCTTCTAATTATCCGACCGGATCTTGACGTATATTCTGGACCTGACTCCACGGTGAGCTGCCTCCCTTGGATATTCTCAGCAGTACTATGGAGTTATCTTTTGTTTATTTCTGTCTACTTCTTTCAGACAGCAGTACAGTTTGTATCGTCTTTTGTATATTCTACTAGTTGCCTGTTGAATTGTGACACTAGTTCCTGACACGCTCATAGTAGACTCTATATTTTGGGACTGTATATATATTGGTTCATGATCATTGTGGCTGTATTTACTTAAGTTGGTTAATGTTTCCGCTTTTATTTAAATGATCTAAGCTTAAAATTTTGGGAATATGTGGGGTTGGTATGTCAAATAAGGATAACCTTACTAGTAAACAACTATTGGCTTGCCTGACTCCAGTTCTGGGCGCCATCACGACCTGTGTTGGATTTTGGATCGTGACAGAGTGGAGACCGTATATTGGAAAAGAGACTAGGGAGTAGAAATCCTACTCTGAAATAACGTCAACTAGGGAGTGGAGACCCTATGTTGGAAAAAAGACTAGGATGTGGAGACCCTATGTCTAAAAACATGTATCATATGCTAAAATGCGACTGATTTTTTTTTTTTAAAAGCAAAAATATATATTTTTTAAATAAATTTCCCCTATGCTTATTTTCTGAGGGAATGAACAAACGATTTTTTTATTCTCTTTTTTCAAACAATATTTCCTTTTTTTAAAATTATCCTAGGAGAAAATTCATCACACTAGGTTTTCTTATCTTAGGAGAAAGATTCATCAGACTAAGACTTTGTATCCTAGGAGAAAATTCATCAGACTAGGTTTTCTTATCTTAGGAAAAAGATTCATCAGACTAAGATTTCTATCCTAGGAGAAAATTCATCAGACTAGGTTTTTTTGTTATATTAGGAGAAAGATTCATCAGACTAAGATTTCTATCCTAGGAGAAAATTCATCAGACTAGGTTTTTATATCTTAGGAGAAAGATTCATCAGACTAAGACATCTATCCTAGGAGAAAGTTCATCAGACTAGGTTTTCTAATTTATTATCTTAGGAGAAAGATTCATCAGACTAAGACTTTGTATCCTAGGATAAAATTCATCATACTAGGTTTTCTTATCTTAGGAGAAAGATTCATCAAAATAAGATTTTTATCCTAGGAAAAAATTCATCAGACTAGGTTTTTTTGTTGTTATCTTAGGAGAAAGATTCATCAAACTAAGATTTCTATCCTAGGAGAAAATTCATCAGACTAGGTTTTCTATCTTAGGAGCAAGATTCATCGGCCTAAGATTTCTATCCAAGGAGAAAATTCATCAGACTAGGTTTTCTATCTTAGGAGAAAGATTCATCAGACTAAGATTTCTATCCTAGGAGAAAATTCATCAGACTAGGTTTTCTATCTTAGGAGAAAGATTCATCAGACTAAGATTTCTATCCTAGGAGAAAATTCATTAGACCAGGTATTTTTTTGTTATCTTAGGATAAAGATTCATCAGACTAAGACTTCAATCCTAGGAGAAAGTTCATCAGATTATGGCGTTTTATCTTAGGAAAAAGATTCATCAGACTAAGGCTCTATATCCTAGGAGAAAATTCATCAGACTAGAAATTTTTATCTTAAGGGAATGATTTATCAGACTAAGATTTTTATTGGAAGGAAAATCCATCATACTAGGATGTATTACCCTAGGAGGAAAAAAATGTGAAGAGTAATGGCAAGAATTTAGGCACACTAGCAAGACAAATAAAGGTAAAGATTTAAAAAATTTCCCTTTGTCGGTTTTTTTATTTACTTTTTCTCTTTTTTTTAACCACTTTCCTTGCACTGCTTTGTTCCTGTTTCAAACAAAGAAAATTTTATCAGTTTTAAAAAGTGGTGGTCAGTTTGTGGCCTTAAGTCTTGGGCAGCTTGGCTTTTGCTCAATCAGCTTGAGTCGATTTCAAGAGACTTTTGCTCTACATCAACCCTGATTGTTTTACACCCAGTACCATTTGTATTTGTGGCTCAATCAACCTTATCCCAACTAGAGATCTTTTCTTAGGTGACATTTTATGATATATAGAATGACTTCCTGCTTTTTGACCAATTTGTCTATCAGATAGAATCACCAGTTATCTTTGCTTGCGCCAAGTAGGCTAACAAGAGTTTTTTGGGGGGAACCATTTTCATGAACCCTCGAGGCATGTTGACTGTAACAACCGAGTGTGCTGGCCAAATTTACATTCTGCAACTGAAAAGATGGTAGCAGATTTTGAAATCTTTTCTTGCTTGTTTTTACAAGGACTGACTCAGAGTAAAGAGACACAATGATGCAAAGAAACAATATTAACAAGAAATGCCCATGTCAGGAAAGACATAATGGAGAGCTTTTTTTTTCTTTCTTTCTTTTTCTTTTCTTTTTTTTTTCTTTTTTTTCTTTTTATTTTGCGGTAAATAGCCTTAATGATTATGACATGCATTTTTGGACTTAACTTCCTGATCTATCAAACTGACCAAATCTTTCATTTTACCATTCTTATGACCTTTGAAGTCGGGTTTGTTCATGTCAATCATTTGCATCAGCTTCATGATCACCTTCGACTAGTGGTGCCCCGAGGGATTTTCACCAGCAAGCCTCTCTCATTTATTTATCTCTACTTACTGTCGCCTTATAGTGCCCGTGAGGGTTTTCACTAGTAAGACTCTCTCATTTTTTCTTTTTCTCTTGCTTTCTTGTGTGAGCAACTGACAGTGTTCTATGTCGCGTGACAACCGTTGTTCGTTTTATACTTCTCTTGGCTTTCTCGAAGGCATATCGAGAGGTCTTTATTTGGAAGGTTTTTGGATAGGGTTGGAAAGAAGGGTCGGCATGAAAGCTCAAATTAGACTCAAATGAGGGGTTGTAGACTTACAACTCTTGGAATCGACTCTTTCAAAAGTGAAATAAAATGTTGCACCAGAAATCTATTGAGGATTTTTGGAATTTTTTTTGAATTCTTATTTGGTTGGACCGAACCGTGTAAGGCTGCCTATGTATCCTTTTTTTAAGGAATCAGGTCGAACGTAGTTCAAACATCTGACCTAACTATTTTTTTCATCTCTCTTTATTTTTCTTTGTCTTTCTTTTTTTTCTATTTTTTTTTCTTTTTTTCTTTATTTTGTTTCTTTTAGTTTTCAAAACAAGTTGCCCCAGCTTTTATTTTCTGAGGGCATGGACTTTGACTGTTCTTTTCTTCTCTTTTTGTTTTTTTTTTACTTGAACTTTCTAAGAGTTTCCCCAGTTTGTACTCTGGGAGCAGGGACTTTTATTTTCATTATTTGTTTCATTTTGTTTTTTTTTCTTTTTTTTAACTCTTGACTCTAAACTTGATTCCAAAATAGAATGGTCAAAGAAAATAACATAGGCTCAAAAGGGGTAACAGAGGGTGTAAAGTATTTGGGTAGCAGAAAAATGGCCTCGGAGCCTTGAGAATGCCAATCATGTTAGCCTTTCATGATCATAGCATTGATGAACATGTCTATCTTCTTGGTTTGTCGTGGTCGAAAGACACTTTCCATCCATTAATGTCAAACTTTAGACTAAGCTTCAATTGATTAAACATCATCAAGCCCGATCTTCACAACGATTTGAAGGTGAAGTTTACTCGACCTTAATTCCAAAGTATTTCAACTTTTTATTCATCCTCAAAAGTGTCTTGTTCTCAGTTATCCAATTCAAGCTTAAATCAGTTTTCTAAGATCTGGCCAAAATTTTTGCATGCATGTCATATCACTAAAACTAGCGGAAAAAGTACTAAGAATGGAATGACACAAAAGGACAAACTGCATTTTATTGAGTAAACAACAAGACAAACAACCTAAAATCCGAGTTACAACCCTAAAATAACCCTGATAGTGAAAATAGTAACAAAACAGAAAGACAAGACTCACACAAACAGAATAGAGGGATAGAAGGGTTTGACTCAATAAAACAATTAAAATCTGGATCACAACCCTGAAATAACTCAGATAATGGGGAAAAAAATCAAAACAAGCTACCAAGATTCCTTCCTAGTGAGGAGGGAATGACTTTTCAATTGCTAAGCTTGACATTTAGCCACAAATTTGCTCATCAGAATCACCATGGCCTTCCCCAATTTCAGTCCGCAAGTTCCCAAGAGGATTCTCATACTCCATGCCACCATGCATTATCCCCACAAAGTGTGCATCATTATGTGCAGGTAAAGGATTCTTCGTGATATTCTAGGTGTCACTATCTTGGATCACAATCAGTTTTTCCTGGATCAACCTTTCTATTTCTATTTTCAAATCTCGACAGCTTTTAACATTGTGCCCCTAGGCATTGGAATGGTATTCACACCTTTTAGAATGGTCAAAGCTTATTGCACGTGGGTCCACATGATTTGGAGGAATAGATTCAATCATGCCATAATGCTTTAATTTCTCAAACAAGCTTGCATAAGACTCTCCTATTGGTGTAAAATTATCTTTCAACCTTTGTTCCCCTCTATACCCCTAGCTTGGATGTGGGTTATAGGGCGCTTGAAAATTTTGTGGAGGCCGGTGGAGATTTTGCGGTGCTGGTGCTCGCCTTCTGGGGTGTCTTGGTGGCTGGACAACATACTGAGGTGGAACAACAAAATATTGTGGGTTTTGAGGTAGATAGTAGTGCTCAGAGGAGTCATGGGAAACCTGATGAAGCTTCTCATACCTTCGAGATGATCTCCTAGGACCTCTTCTTGATCCTGTTGTCATCATAAATTCTTCATCCTTCTCGTTCATGTCACTAAAATTACCTGATCCAATTTGAACAGCCTGAGTTGCAGCTTTGAGAGTTGCTTGACTTGTAATTCAGCCTGCCTTAAGGCTATTCTCTACCATTTCTCCCATTTTGATAGCTTCCGAGAAGGATTTTCCAACGGCGGACATCATGTTTTGAAAATATACTGGCTTTTGAGCCTGAAGGAAGACAGTGATTAGCTCGTGGCCATCTATGGGTGGCTTAAATCTAGCCACTTGCTCTCTCCATTTAATGGCATATTCCCTGAAACTTTCAATTGGTTGCTTCTTCAGGTTTGAAAGGAGATTGCGATATGGGGAGATGTCAATGTTGTATTGGAATTGTTTGATAAAGGGCTAGGCCATGTCATCCCAGACATACTATTGAGATGTGTCTTGATCCATAAACCATTCAGAGGCTACTCCCGTAAGGCTTTCCCCAAAATAAGCCATCAGTATTTCTTCCTTTCCTCCCGCACCTCTTAGTTGATTGCAATACCTTTTCAGGTGGGATATGGGGTCTCCATGTCCATCATGCTTTTCAAATTTTGGAGTCTTGAAACCAGGTGGCAAGTGGACATCGAGGAACATACATAGATCCTTGAAGGCAGTACTCTTCTGACCTGCCAACCCTTGCATATTTTTCAACTGTCGTTCTAAGCTATTCACTCTTTAGGTCATTTCTTCCTGTGCCATCGTTCGGGAAGGCTTCTCAATCTTTGCAGGAAGATCAAATAGGTACGAGTGGTACTCATGAGAATGGTATTGTTCTTGATGGGTAGAAAATTGTGACTCGTGAGTTTTCTTCTGTACCACTGTTGGCTGTGGGACAGTGAAGACATGCATAGCAGTAGTGGTTGTCTGATTAGTTGTCAATGGCAAACTATGAGAGCATGACACAAAAGTTCCAACTGTAGTCGTACAGTTGGGATAAAGATTGAACTCAGATGGACAGGATTGATCAGACAATGATACCGAAATGGTAGTAGTTGGGATGGATGTGAACTCTAGGAAAACATGAGAAAGGGATGGTCCGACCATTGGCCCATGCTTGACACACTTCAGTAATTTATTGTTTTAGTATTCTATTTTCCTCAACCACAGTAGACTCTTGTTGAACCCTCTAACCCCGATTCTCATGACCACTTGTAACAGCTTCGATGTCAGTTGTCATTGGCATTTTTCTCTTGGACCTTGTGAATTATGGATGTGTTGCAGTTTACCATAAACCGACCACCTCAAACTTTCTTCACAATTCAAAACAAAAGACATGTTAGAGTGGATTCAGTCAGTCCTTATTATTATCATTCTTCTTTTTAATTTTTTTTTTCACTTTTTTTTTTCAAAGTCATTCGATCGAACCTGATGTGGGTTGCCTATATATCATGTGGGAACATGAATCAGATCTTGCGTAGTTCAGGAAGATCAGGAACAAAGTAAATAAACTGACTCTTTATTTTTTTTATAACACTCAGACCATTAAAGCATGTAGAAAAACAAAATATTTTTTTGCATTTCCTTTTTTTTTTTAATTTCGAAAGAAGGGCTTTTAAAGAGAAAAGAAAATATTTTTAGATTTCGATTAGTTTTTAGTTCTTTTTTTTAGAATTTTTGAAAAGAAAGACTTCTAAAGAAGAAAGAAAATATTTTTTTTTTAATTTCATTTTTTTTTTGGAATTTCGAAAGAAAAACTTCTAAAGAAGAAAGGAAATATTTTTGGATTTTTGTTTCCGATTTTTTATTTGGAATTTTTGGGAAAAATACTTCAAAATAAAGGAAAACCCGTATTTCGGATTTTGATTTTTAATTTTTCTTTTTTTTTAAATTTCTTTTTTTCATATGAAATACTTCGGAAAGAGCGAAAATGTTTTCTGGGTTTAAAATCCCTTTTTTTTTTCTTTGAATTTTCTAAGGAAAGACTTCTAAAGAAGGAATTAAAAGAAAATATTTTTGGATTTTTGAAAATTGGGGTCTAAAAGAAAGACTTCTATAAAGAAGGAAGTAAAGGAAAATATTTTTGGATTTTTTTTAAAATTGTGGGCCGGAACCGATGAAGTTTGCCTACGTATCTCACATCCGATGAGAATCAAACCCGCGTAGTACGCCAGTTTTGACGAAACAAAGGAAACAATGACTTTTTGAAAACATTCACTTATTCACTCTTGATTTTTTTTCAATTTTCTTTTTTCTTTTTTTTCTTTCCCTATTCTAGAAGTCGGTCAACATACAAGCCAAAACAAACAGATGCCCAAGTAGCACGTAAGATGCATCAGGATGGCATTTTAATTTGGGTACACCTGTCCTAAACGGACCCAACCCGTGTGTTGAGTCCTCTAAGTCAAATGAAAGTGATGCAAACAAACGTACCTACTAGGGATCCGACATGAGGCTATGTCATTCTACGTTTAAATCCTAGGGTTTATTATACCTGACTACCCGATCGGACAACTCGAGCCGAGGGGGGCAACATACCGGTAACCAAAAGGCCATCCGGCTTTGTAACTGATCCGATCCTCATTCTAAATTAAGGTATGACACTAACAGAAAAGAAGTCACGCCAGCGTGCACTTCCCAGAAGATTTAGAAGACTTAGAGAGAAGAAGGGTTCGTAACAATTTATATACAGTTCAAGCAATATCAAAGCGGTAAAAAGCACCATATAGCACATTAGGCTCAAACACATAAAAATCAGATAATAAACTAAAGCCAACTATAACAGTTATTCTAAGATCGAATTCTTGAACCCTGAACCAGAGATTCTCGGTTCGGTCCCCAGCGGAGTCCCCAGAGCTGTCACACCTCCTTTTTCTTATAGGGGATATGAGAGTTTTTCCAACCAAAGTGACAATAATCGAAATGAGACTATTTAATTATTTTTAGAGTCTCCACTTGAGATTATTTATGGTGTCCCAAGTCACTGGTTTATTTTTAAATCCAAATCGAGGAAAATTGACTCTGTTCTTAAGTCTGTGAAACCAGAAGACCAGGTAAGGAATTCTGTTAACCCGTGAGAAGGTGTGAGGCAATCCCGGATTCCGTGGTTTTAACATGATCACTTTAATCATACCTGGCTTAATTAATTATTTTAAATCTGTATTTTAGAACCTATGTTTATTTTACCTTTTAACGCTTTTAACTACTAGATTATTCATGATTACGAAATTATCTTAAAACGAGTCACGCGTACGTGTACTCATTTCGTTCAGCGCATCAAGAGTCATTTCATCCGTACGTGTACACAATTAATCAGGCTTGGTTAATATTAAGATTGTTTGGCTGAAGTTGCGCGAACACATACCTCGATTTATTTTTAAAATCGTAATTATGTCACGCGAACGTGTACACAATCACGATGATAGATAAAGTCGTGCCTAAAGCATTTTCTACGAACATTCATTTTTTAAATCCTACTTGTGTCACGGGAACATGTACATAATTAATAATATTTTATTATTATTATTAAGATTATTTCGTCCAAAGTTGCATGAACGCATACCTTGGTTTTAATTTTGAAAATCGTAATTATGTCACGCGAACGTATACATAATCACGATGATTTGATTAAGAGTGCTTAAAGCGCGACAGAAAATATTTGATGTCCATTAATTTATAAAGGATGGGCTAATTCGTGAATTTATTGAGAATGGATCATAACAAAAGTAGCACAATCGGGCATGCACAGAGTCATTCCTGGCCCAAATTGTATTGAAGGCCTTCCTTTCTTTCTCGATTAATCTTGCATAAAAAGCCTTTTGTGCTAAGCTGTAAATCTAGCCTATTTCATTTTGGACCCAACTATTTACAACATAACCAATTTTGCCACTTTAGCCCTTTACTTAATTTATAGCCATAGCTAATTATTGTCAATATTAGAATACTAGTGTTATTTATCTTTAATAACGCATAGCAATAGAAAGTTGAAGCTCACTCTAAACATTAAACTAAATAAAACTTTCAATCAAGTAAACTTTATCAAATTTTTGCTAAAAACGTTAACACACTAGAAATGGCAAGCTAGTTTTATGCAAGTATTGAATTGAGAATTTAAAGAAGATGCATTTATTTATTCAAAATATTGGTAAAGTAAAGAATAAACGGACCTTCACCAGTATAAAACCATCTTTAATGTATTAACAAAGAAAAATCAAAGTCAAATTTTTACAATAGCAATGATCGTTCAGTTTGGAAAATCAAAATTTGACAACAACATCGGAATCGGCAATGCGAACAAGACCTCGGCCGGAAACCTTCCAACTCGAAAAGATTTTCGAAACTCAAACGGACAGCTCATCAACTTGAATCGCACTTGTGATGTCGTTTAGGACGATTTTGAGGCTGTTTTGGGTGGTCGCCGGATTTCTAGCCAAATCTGTCACCTCCGTCGTAGAAATAACAGAGAAGGGGAAAAACGACGGAGAAGGGGGAGTAGTAGCCGTTGCCCGTTTTTTGGTTAAGCTCGTCGGCGGTCAGTTGATACAGAAAATGAGAGAGAGAGCTTTCGAGAGGAGGCGGCTGAAGGTTTTTCTCCTCTATTTTTGTCGTGTGTGTGTGTTCTTGAGAAATCAGAGAAAATAAGAGGTCTGGTCGTTTTTCTCTTTTTTAGAGATGCGGCTAGTTTCTCTTTTTTTAGAATGAGAGAGTCTTCCTTTTTATTGTTTTCTCTTTTGTGCAGGTTTTGGCCATGGAGTTTTTGAAGGGATGGAGCTCAAGGATCCTTCATGGGGGCAGGCGGCGGTCTCCTTAAGTGAAAAAGAGAGTGTTCGTCCTCTGTCTGGGGATCCTCGAGAGTTTTTGGCTGCTGAAGCTTTTCTTCTAGGGTTCCTTTCAAGGGGAGGGGATCTGATCTTTTTAATGATAGGGATAGGGTTTTTTAGAGATGAGGGGGAAAGGTTAATGGGCCAAGCGGGTCAGGCAGGTGGGATTGGGCTGGCCTGTGGACTTGAAGGGATTTGGGTCATTTTGAAGCTGGCCCAATTCGGCAAATAAAAGAAAAAACTCCTAGAATTCTATAAAAACCATTAAAATTATTTTTTAGACTATTTTTAGGAGTAATTAACATGTGGGGAAAAAAATTAGGTGCTCACATATATCGTAGCGTATGAGTTTATATATCTAAATTTACTCTTCCTAGACTAAGTCTCTCTTTCTCAAGTAGAGACCAAGTCAAATAGGCATGAACTAATATTTGAAATCAGTAATTCCACAAAATAAAGCAAGAACAAGGCTAAATAATAAACATCCAACCATAAACAAGCAATAAACTAAACACCCATTAGGTCTACACACTAGAGTTGGGTCACTACCCTAATGAAAATCTTGCTACTCATGCTTGAAATGGAACAAATAGAAGAAGAACTGATAATTAAACTCATATTGCCAATTAACATGATAAAATCTATGTTCAAATAGCTCAAAATAGCAAAAACTACTAAAAATAGTAAAAGAAAATGTCTACTGTAGCTGCTAATGTCAAAAGTTGATCTAAATAAGTGAAACTCTTCTATTTATACAGGGCTGAAAATTTAGGATAAAAATGCCCTTTCAGAGGTTCTGCGGCCGCACAATTCCATGTGCAGTCCACATTTTTCCTCATCTTGATAGGATTGGAAGTCTGCGGCCGCACTGCACTCTTTCTATGATCCGCATATTTGTAACTACGGCCGCACCTTGCTCTTCTACGGTCCGCACAATTGTAGTTGCGACTGCATAGCTCTTCTTCTGTGGCCGTACAATAATTGTGTGGTCCACGCTTTTGATAGACTTGAAATGCAGATTCTCTGAACTTTTCTCCTGGCCCAACTTTTGCGGCCGCACAATTCATGTGCAGACCGCACTTTGCACCAATATCTGATGGATTTTTCTTCATAACCCGCGGCCGCAGATGATATTCTGATGTCCTTATAATTGAGCTTTTGTGATTTTTTTGTCCTTAAGTTCAGATTACTCCTTCTTGAGTTGGATTTCATCTCAGGAGTTCATCTTCCAATATTCCTGCAATTAAGCACATTTCATCAGTTTTCAGGAACACAATTAAACATTTTTGGACTAAAACAAAAGCTAAAAGGCGCTAATAAGTAGTCAAAATCCCCCACTTATTACTTATGCGGAGGAATGTGATATTTTGGATGAGATGGCGGATACTTCATCGGCGTGGAAATCCCGGGCGAATGTTCCAGAAAGTGATTCCAATGTGATTCTCTTTCACAAGAGTTTCATGACCATGGGCAAACCATAGCCGAATTCACTACCACCATGAACAAATTGGCAAAGGCTCAACTTCAACAAGTTCAAAACCCAAGAAAAGTCAATTCAATGGAGGGAGTAAGTATGATGGTGAACAAACGGAGAACAAGGGGCACACAAGTGCAACAAAGAGTGGGCATTTTTGTGCAAGATGATAGTGGATTTGATCAAGATGACTCTTACAATGAACAAGAAGAAGAGGTCCAATATGAGAACAACTTTCAAGGGAAAAGAAACAACTTCCAAGGCCCTAGACAACAACAATGGAGACCTCAAAATAATCAAGGCAAATGGAATTCTCACAACTAAGGTATTTGGAGTGGTGGAAACAATCAAAGATTGGAATAAAAACAACAATCAAGGAAATTGGAGTGGCAGCAATAATCAAGGGAATTGGAATAACAACAACAACCAAGGAAATTGGAAAGGCAATAATCAAGGCGGTTGGAGTAACAATCAAGGAAATTGGGGGTCGATTTTCAAAGGTCCCCGATTATCATCAACCGAGCAACCCTCCTCCTTATCCTTCCCATGGTCCTAGTTCTTCCAACAATGAAATGGACCATATTGAGAACATGCTCAAGAAAATGATGGAGAAGAATGTCGATTCCGATGCCCAACTTGCTTCACACGACACATAGATCCGCAACTTAGAAGTGCAAATAGGGAAAATCTCTCAAGCTTTAAATTCTCGTCCTAAGGGGGCACTACCAAGTGGCACGGTGGTGAACCCAAAGGGTGGGAACAACACGGGGCATGCCATGGCCGTAACTATAAGAAGAGAAAGATGTAGGAATGCACCAACCTTAGGTCAAAGGCAACTTGTGGATGATAAGAAAATGGTAGAAGAAGAAGAGGTCCCAAGAAATATGGTGCAAGCAAATGATGAAGTGCGGATTGATATTGATGACAATGTGGAATAGACTTAAGATGAAGTGAATCCATATAGGGATCATGTTATTGACATACCAAAAATGTAGTGCAAAAGGCTAAGGCATCATTGCCTAAGCCTCCTCCTACATATCCTCAAAGGATTGACAAGAAAAATGGTGAGAAATAATTCAAAAAGTTCATTGACATGATGAAGAGTCCTTTGATAAATGTGCCATTAGTTGAAGCCTTGGAACAAGTGCCCCAGTTATGCAAAGTTTATGAAGGATTTGGTGACAAAGAAGCAGTCGATGAATTTTGAACTATCAAAGCACTCATCAAGTGACTGCAATTGTGCATTCAATGGCTCCTAATTGGAAGATCCCGGTGCTTTCACAATTCCTTGTACCATAGGGAGTGCCGAGTTTGCTAAATCTCTTTGTGATCTTAGGGCAAGTATCAATTTGATGCCCTATTCAATTTTCAAGACTTTGGGAATTAGGAAACCAAGACCCACATCTATGAGATTACAAACGAGTGATCGTATCATGAAGAGACCGTTGGGAGTTATTGAAGATGTATTGGCTTGGGTTGATAAGTTCATTCTTCCGGTAGATTTTGTCATTTTTGATTGTGACGTGGACTGGTGATGACTATACTTGGAAGACCTTTCCTTGCTACGGAAAGGCTCTTGTTGATGTGGAAGCTGGAGAAATCACTTTTTGGGTGGGTGATGAAAAGGTGGTATTCCACGTGTGCAAATCTATGTCAAGTGGTTGGATGCCGGAGTTGTCTACCCCATTTTCGATAGTTCATGGAATTATCCGGTGTAATGTGTCCCAAAGAAGGGGGGCATGACGATGGTCACCAATGACAAGAATGAGTTGATTCCTACAAGAACGGTGACCGGGTGGAGAGTTGTATGGACTATCTCAAGCTAAACAAAGTCACGAGGAAAGATCATTTTCTACTTTCCTTCCTTCACCAAATGCTTGATAGGTTGGTCGGCCGTGCTTTCTATTGATTTCTAGATGGATATTCGGGCTACAACCAAATCCTTATTGCTCCGGAAGATCAATAGAAAACAACTTTCACATATCCTTGTGGTACTTTCGCTTTCAAGCAGATGCCATTTGGTTTATGTAATGCACCAACGATTTTTCAAAGGGTAGAGGACTACCTTGAAGTCTTCATGGATGACTTCTCGGTGGTCGGGGATTCCTTTGATGATTGCTTGGCAAATTTGGATAAAGTATTTGGCAAGGTGTGAAGAAACGAACTTGGTGCTAAATTGGGTGAAATGTCATTTCATGGTCGAGGAAGGCATTATCCTTGGCCACAAGATTTCAAAGAATGGCATAGAAGCCGACAAGGCAAAGATAGAGGTGATTTCTAAACTTCCACCTCCAACTACGGTGAAAGGAATGTGAAGTTTCTTAGGTCACGCGGGGTTCTACCGGGGTTTCATCAAGGATTTTTCTAAAGTGGTGAACTCATTGTGCAAGCTCTTAGAGAAAGATGCTAAGTTTCAATTCAATGATGATTGCATGATATCCTTTGAATTGCTAAAGTTCAAGTTGAAAACCATTCCCATTATCACTGCTCCTAATTGGAGTATCCCTTTTGAGATCATGTGCGATGCTAGTGACACAGCGGTTGGAGCTGTTTTCGGGCAATGCATCAACAAGATTTTTCATTCGGTCTAATATTCTAGTAAGACCATGAATGATTCCCAAGTCAACTACACCATTATATAGAAAGAGCACATTTCCATTGTGTGCGCAATTGAGAAGTTCCGCCCGTACTTGATAGGTGCAAAGGATATTGTTCATACGGATCATGCGACCCTTTGCTATCTTATGAGAAAGAAAGATTCAAAAGCTTGGTTGATGATATGGGTGCTATTGTTGCAAGAGTTTGATATTGACATCCAAGATCGAAAAGGGAGTGAAAATCAAGTGGTGGACCACTTTTCTCGTTTGGAGGAGGAGGGGAGGCCGCATGATGGACTTGAAATCAACGAATCCTTCCCCGATGAACAACTCTTGGCTATTTCAATGAAATAGGTTCCATGGTTCGCGGATCTAGCAAACTTCCTTGTGTGTGCAATCATCCCGTTGAGTTCTCTTCAAATCAAAGGAAGAAGCTCAAACAGGATTGTCAAGATTATTATTGGGATGAGCCATACCTTTTCCGTATCTGTGATGGTAGGCTATAATCTTGTGTTTTAGTCGCTTATCGCACCTTAATTTACTCCACTGTGATTGAGTTGGAGCTTTAATCGCTAGTGTTTTGCACTAATTGTGTGTTTTATACCTTGTAGATGACATTTCGATCTCTATAGATGCTATGGAATGAATTGAAGCTATTCTGGAGCTTTGAAGTCTGAGTAAAATCCCAAGGATTAATTTGGGATCGTATTCAGGGATTAACGGATGATAGTGCATTTTAAGAATGAAACGAAGAATCGAGCAGGCATACTGCACATTATCCAGTAAAATACAAATAACTTTTCTCTAAAAAATCTATTTGGGATCCACAATACATCGTTGGAAATATATTTAAATGGGCTATAACTTTTATGTTTTACGTTTTTACAAATTCCCAACAGGCCGCCCAAAACCTGTCCGGGAAAAGTATCCTTTTTCGCGTAGGAGAAGGTGTATTTGTTTGGCCATGACCCTACTTGGTATATATACATGGAAAAATGGTATTTTGACATAATTTATATCTAAGGAAGCTAAGGATAATAGGGATAATCAAGAGCACAATGATTTCACCATTCATCCTCACTCAAGATAAGGGTTTGGATATTTTGTGTTTTCCTTTGACTTAAACTTAATTGTGATGAATTTCTCCATATCCATGAGTAATTCTTCCTTAGGGATTGATGGATTTGGTGCATTGAAATTTTTGTGTGGATATTAACTCTATTTTTTATGTATTGAATCGTTTTGGGTTTTTTTATTGTTGCATATATATTCACATGTTGATGTAATCGAAAGAGGCATAATGTGTGATGTTGTTGCATTATACTTTGTTGGTTGAAGTCATTAATTCTTCTTAGTAATCGGAAGAGGCTAGTTGAATTTATTGATTGAACTTAACTAGGAGGATAATCTAGAGAGGTTCTCCTAAAGACCAATCCATTACGAATCCTTGCATATCTTCACGTGCTTAAAATTGGTTCATCTTGTGAGGTTGAGACTTAATCGAGAGAGGAGTTTCTACTAATCAATTGAATAATAACCGAGTGAATTCGAGAGACCCACTTGAACATTAGAAGTGAATTATCTAGAGTTAAATCTCAAACATTTATCTTGCTCCTATCCTATCAACCCTATCTTCTCCAAATTGATATCTTCCTTTGCTTATTACTTGCTTCGTTTTTCACTAGTCAATAGTTTAGAATCTTATTTAACTTTAGTTTAAATCACATAAATCTCCATTATTGATCAACTTGGATATCAATTGAGCTATAAACTATGAAAATACTGTTTAAATCCAATCATTGTGGATACGATATTATAATTACTATACTCGACTAGCGAGAATATTTTAGTGTGTGTTTTGCGCTCGTCAATTTCCACACATGGGGTAATTAGAAGATGTGTATCGGACGAAGAGCAAAGTGATATTCTTGAGGCTTGCCATTCTTCTCCTTACGGTGGTCACCATGGCGGAGCTATAACGGCGGCTAAAGTTCTAAGTTGCAATTTCTATTGGTCCAGTCTTTATAAAAGATGCAAGTGATGTGGTGAAAAGATGTGATGAATGTTAACGGGCCGATGTAATCTTGAAGAAGAATGAAATGACTCTCACTACCATTTTGGAGATTGATATCTTTGATGTGTGGGGTATTGACTTACTGGGTCCTTTTGTGAGTTTTTGTGTCAGCACCTACATCTTGGTCGCGGTTGATTATGTGTATAAATGGGTTGAGGCCATAGCTCTACCCAATAATGAAGCGATAAGTGTGTTGGATTTCTTGAAGAGGAATATTTTCACGAGGTTTGGTATTCCGCGAGCTATCATAAGCGATGGGGGTCGCATTTTTACAACAAGGCTTTTGACACTTTGCTTAGCAAGTATGTTGTCACTCATAAAGTTACGACTCCCTATCATCCAAAATCTAGAAGTCAAGTGGAAGTCTCCAACCGGGAAACAAAGAGTATCTTGTCCAAAACAGTGAATGCTAACCGAACGGATTGGTCAAAGAAGCTTGATGATGCATTATGGGCCTATCGGGCTGCTTTCAAAACTCCTATCGGCATGTCTCCATACCGGTTGTCATTAGGAAAATCTTGTCATCTTCCGGTGGAACTTGAGCACAAAACCATGTGGGCTTTAAAGAAATTGAATCTTGATTGGGATGCAACTGCTAACTTGAGGGTTGCCTATTTGAACAAATTGGATGAGTTCTGGTACCATGCCTATGCAAGTTCCTCCTTATACAAAGAGAAGATGAAGTACCTTCATGACAAATACATTTAGATAAAGGAGTTTAAGGTGGGCTATTTTTTTTTTTTTTTTTCAACTCACGATTGAGGATGTTTCCCCGAAAGCTGAAATCTAAATAAAGTGGTCCCTTTGAAATTGTGGGTGTAATGCCTTTTGGTGCATTGGACTTAAAGAACAAAAATAATTGGGTATTCCGAGTCAATGGTCACCGGGTGAAGAAATATTTGGTAAAGGTTGATGATGGGCACGTGGTGACAGTGATTCATTCCAAATGATAGTAATATGTGTCGTGCTGCGATGCTAAATCAGGTGCTTCTTGGGAGGCAACCCATGTTTCTTTTTCTTTTCTTTTCTTTTCTTCTTTTGTAGATAGGTGTTATTTTTGAGCTAACTAGATTTGAAGTGTGTAGCAGGAATGAGAGTGTTTTATAGTAAGTGTGCCCAGAAATCTGGCTAAGTGTGGAAAGAATTGCAGACAACAATTGTATTGTGCGTACCACATAATTTTGGTTGCTACAGCAAAAGGTGCTCTGCGGCCGCACAATAGCATTGTGTACCGCACAAGTTGAAGGTGGAAAATGTCAACTCTCTGAAGTTGATCTATCAGAGAAATGGTCGATTTGCGGCCGAAATTCTACGGTCCACAACAAAACTTGCGGCCGCACAACCAATTTTGCGGACCGCTGAACGCTAGGGCAACTGGGCCTTAGGTAACAGAGTGCGGACCACAATTAAAATTTTGCGGCCCCACTCACCTCGCCTTCACCTGCCAAAACCGTTCATTATAAATGGAAGATGCTGGGCATTGTTCCCCTTTTTCCCTCTGTGAGCTCACAAAGTGCTAATTTGAAATTTCTTGTTAAATTAGCTGCCCACAATCCTAACAACTATTGATCACTCATCTCTTGAACTCATTCATATCTGGTATGCATCATCTTCTTGATTAAATTCTTTTAATTTTTAGGTTTTTAGTAAAATTTTGGACCATTTGTCTATGAATCTATTTGAACAATCATTTGGGGTGAATATGTAGTGGGTAGACTAATAAATGCTCTAAGGGGAATGGGTAAATTGATTTTAATGCTTAAATGTTGTTTCCAAGTCAAAATTGTGCAAAAATGTCAAGCCCTAGGTTAATAACTGACCGACTGTTCGTAAATTTTGGTTCTGCGGCCGCAATGAAAAATGTGCGGACCGTAGAAATCCCTTTGCGGCCACAGAACAACCTAGTCTCTATGATCAGACAGTTGCCTCTTTGGTGACTCTCAAGTGCGGCCGCAAAATAGCTAATTCTCTATCATTAGAGAGTTGGCATTTTGGTGATTTCCGAATTGCGGTCGCAAAGAGAAATGTGCAGACCGCAATCCAATTGTGCGGACCGCAGAAAATTAGTTGTGATCGCAAAATAGCCAATTCTCTTTCATCATCTGAGATTGATCAAATTATAGTTGGGTCAACTATAGTTGTTGGGCGATTGAAATGGGGTCAATTGAGAGATTGATCAACTCAATTAAAGGGTTCAACCTAGAGATAGTAATAAACCGACTTGAGATTTTATCAACCGTTTTGTGTAATACCCATTTGGACTTGAGAAAGTCAAATTAGGCAAAATCACTCTCTGACCCAAAGGTATTGAGTGGGTAATTTAGAGTTGATAGCTATAATACACCTCGATCAACAAAACAAGCATTAAGTCTTATATCCCATTAGGCAAACACCTAGGTGATGGTCATATCCCTAGACTTTTTACAAAACTCGAAAAACAACAAAAATAATTATCTTAGTTTTATTTCTTAACTTTGCAATCTTAGTTTTAAATTATACATAGAAACAATACCAATTTTTGGAAGTGTAGATTAAGGTAGTTCAAACTCACGTACTACAATATATACTCTTAACTCCTATATGCAGCTCCTTGTGGATTCGATCCTAACTCTTTGTTGGGTTACTATTATTGCAATCGACTGTTTCATATCCTTGATTTGAGGTGTGAATTGGACGAGATCACACCTGCAAAAGAAATTGAAGGAGATAAGGACGTGATGTTGGAAGAAAAGTTTCAATACGACTTGTTCGGGAAAATAACCTTACCATGGGAACGGGCCTCCCAACGGCCTTTTGAAAGTTTGCGCCATGAACGCGCAGAGTAGGGCATCTGTGACACAATGCCCTCGGGACCTCAACCAATGGCACCCACAAGTCATATATGATCACCCGAACTTAGTCGAACCCTCGGAACACCCAAAACAACATCAAAATACCAAATAAATCCATAATTTGAGCCTAAGGATTTCAAAACTTCTTAAATTCGCCAATGATGCCGAAACCGCTCAAACCATGTCCGAATAACCTAAATTTTTGTGCACACATCCCAAATGACCGTTAAAACCTATCCCAACTTTCGGAATTCCATTCCGACCCCGATGGCTAATTTTCCACTGCCGACCGAAAATTGCCAAAAATCCAATTTCGCCAATTCAAACCTAAATCTACTCCGGACCTCCGAATGACATTCCGAACATGATCCTAAGTCCCAAATCACCTAATGAAGCTATCTGAGCCACAAAAATCACATTCCAAGATCATTTTCCTATAAGTCAACTTCTGATTGACTTTTCCAACTAAATCACTAACTTAAGAGAGTAAGTGTCTCATTCCTCTCCACAACCACTCCAAACCCGAACCAAACAACCAACACAACATAAAAGAGCTGAACCATACAAGAATGAAGCATAAATGGGTAAACGGGGCTAAAATCTCGGAACGACCGGCCGGGTCATTACATTTTCCCCCTCTTAAACAAATGTTCATCCTCGAACGGGTCTAGAAACAGAGCTGGAGTCTCAAACAAGTGAGGATAACGGCTCTACATCTCCTGCTCGATCTCCCAGGTGGCCTCCTCCACCGACTGCCCTCTCCACTGCACCTTCACTGAAGCTATATCCTTAGACCTCAACCTTCTGAGCTGACGACACAAAATGGCTATTGGCTCTACCTCATAGGACATATCACCCTCTAGCTGAACCGTGCTGAAGTCCAAAACATGAGACGGGTCACCATTATACTTCCGAAGCATGGAAACATGAAATACCGGATGCACGCCCGACAAGCTAGCTGGAAAGGCAAGTCTATAAGCCACCTCTCCAACCCTCTGAAACACCTCAAAAGGCCCAATGAACCGAGGACTCAACTTGCCCCTTTTCCCAAACCGCATAACACCCTTCATGGGTGACACCTTCAGCAGGACCTTCTCCCCAGCCATGAAAGATACATCCCGGACCTTCTGGTCTGCATAACTTTTCTGCCTCAACTACACCATGCAAAGCCGCTCTTGAATCAACTTTACCTTATCTAGAGCATCCTGTATCAAATCTGTGCCCAAGAGCCTGGCCTCACCCAGCTCAAACCAACCAACCGGAGATCTACACCTCCTCCCATACAAAGCCTTATATGGAGCCATCTGAATACTCGACTGATAACTATTATTATATGCAAACTCCGCGAGTGGCAGAAACTGGTCCCATGAACCCCATGTCTCTGGTGCTCATGGTGGATTGCACCAGGTGAAAAAGGATATTGTTGGATTGGGAGCGGAAACTGGTGCAATCCACCATGTCTCTGATGCAATCCACCATGTCTCTGGTGCTCATACTTGACTTGCTGGCAGTTGAGACACCGAGCTACAAATCCAACAATATCCTTTTTCATCTGCCTCCACCAATAGTGTTGCCTCAGATCCTGATACATCTTCACGGCACCCGGATGGATGGAATACCGCGAGCTGTGGGCCTCTTCAAGAATCAACTCCCGAAGCCTGTCTACATTAGGCACACATATCCGACCTTGCATCCTCATAACACCATCATCACCTATAACTACATCCCTGGCATCACCTCGCCGGACTCTATCCTGAAGAACGAGCAAGTGTGGGTCATCATATTGGCGCTCTCTGATGCGGTCATAAAGAGAATACCTGGAGGCTACACAAGCCAATACCCGACGAGGCTTTGATAAGTCCAACCTCACAAACTGACCCGCTAGGGTCTGAACATCAAGTGCTAATGGTCTCTCTGCTACTGGAAGGTATGCTAGACTCCCCAAACTCTCTGCTCCGCGACTCAAGGCATCAGCCACTACATTGGCCTTCCCCGGATGGTATAGAATCGTGATATCATAGTCCTTGAAAAGCTCCAACCATCTCCTCTGACGCAAATTCAGATCCTTCTACCTAAGCAAATGTTGTAGGCTATAATGATCAGTAAAAACCTCACAATGAACCCCATACAAATAATGACGCCAAATCTTCAAGGTGTGAACAATGGTTGCTAGCTCGAGATCATGCATCGGATAATTCTTCTCATGAGTCTTCAACTGGTGCGAGGCGTAGGAAATCACCCTACCCTCCTGTATCAAAACACAACCAATGCCTATCCTCAAGGCATCACAATATACGGTATAAGAACCTGAAGCTGATGGCAATACTAACATTGGAGCTGAGGTCAAAGCCATCTTGTGCTTCTGGAAGCTCTCCTCACACTCGTCAGACCACCTGAACGGAGCACCCTTCTGAGTCAATTTGGTCAAGGGTGAAGCAATAGAAGAAAACCCCTCCACAAAGCGACGGTAATATCCCGCCAAACTAAGGAATTTCCTAATCTCTGTAACTGAGGACGGTCTGGGCCAACTCTGAACCACCGCTATCTTCTTCCGATCAACCTGGATATCCTCGCTGGACACCACGTGCCCCAAGAAAGCTACTCATCCAATCCAAAACTCACACTTGGAGAACTTTGCATAAAGTTTCTCCTCCCTCAATATCTGCAATACAACCCTCAAATGTTGAGCATGCTCCTCCTGGCTACGAGAATACAATAAGATGTCATCAATGAACACAATGATGAAAGAGTCCAAATATGGTTGAAATACACTGTTCATCAGGTGCATGAACGTTGCTGGGGCATTGGTCAGCCCAAAAGACATCACAAAAAACTCATAATGGCCATAACGGGTCCTGAAAGCCGTCTTGGAAATATCTAAATCCCGAATCATCAGCTGATGGTACCCAAATCTCCAATCAATCTTAGATAACACCCTAGCTCCCTGAAGCTGGTCAAACAAATCATCAATGCGAGGAAAAAGAGACTTATTCTTGACTGTAACCTTGTTCATCTGCCTGTTGTCAATACACATTCTCATGGAACCATCCTTCTTCTTCACAAACAACACCGGTGCACCCCAAGGTGACACACTAGGCCGAATGAAACCCTTATCTAGGATTTCCTGAAGATGCTCTTTCAATTCCTTCAACTTCGTTGGTGCCATACGATATGGTGGGATAGAAATAGGATGAGTGCCCGGCACCAGCTTAATGCCAAAATCAATATCCATATCGGGCAGCACGCCCGGCAGATCCGCAGGAAACACATCCGGATAATCACAAACTATAGGAACAGAATCAATAGTGGGAGTCTCAGCATTGACATCCCTCACAAATGCCAAATAAGACAAACATCCTTTCTCTACCATACGCTGAGCTTTCAGGTATGAAATCACCCCACTTGGTACATATTCAATAAAACCTCTCCACTCGATTCTCGGACATCCCGACATCGCTAAGTTCATGGTCTTAGCGTGACAATCTAGAACAGCATGACACGGACATAGCCAATCCATGCCCAATATCACATCAAAGTCAACCATGTTAAGCAATAGCAGATCTACTCGGGTCTCCAGACCCCCAATAGATATCACACACGACCGATACACTCGATCCACAAAAAACGTATCGCCCACTGGAGTCGACACATGAACAGATGTAGCTAAGGACTCACGGGGCATATCCAAAAAATGGGCAAAATATGACGAAGCATAGGAATACGTGGAACCAGGATCAAATAAGACCGAAGCATCTCGGTGACTAACTGAAACAGTACATGTAATCACTGCATCTGAGGCCATAGCATCTGGTCTGGCTGGAAGTGCATAAAAATGGGCCTGAACTCCACCTGATCGACCTCCCCCTCTAGGGCGGTCTCTAGCTTCCTGACCCCTACCCCAAGCTGGCGGGACGGGTGGTGAAGTAACTAGGGTTGAAGTCGAGGGTTGGCCCCTCTGCTGAGGTGGGCCACCATGACGACGAGGACACTGCGTCCACACGTGCCCAAACTCTCCACACTGGAAACAACTCCCCGGTGCCGGAGATGGGGACTGAAGGGAACCCCTAACACCAGGATAACCTCTGGAAGAATCAGGCATATATGAGTCCTGAACCGATGGTGCTCGAGATGAACTCGGGGCTGGAAGAGAACCGGATGATGAGTGCCCCTGATGAGAACTGTGAGGACCACGACCAGTGGATCCACCATGATAACCTGAGCGGCCTGACTGAGCCTGCCTGAATGGACGGCCTCTGTCGTGCTGGAACTGCCCCCGAAGGAACACCACCAAAACTACTAGATCCTCAAGGCCTCTTGGCCTCCCTCTCATCTCGCTCCTGGCGACAAACCGACTCAATCTCTCGGGTAATATCAACAACATGCTCAAAAGTAGCACCCGATACCCTCTCTCTAGTCATAAGAGTACGAAGCTAATATGCGAGGCCATCCACGAATCTCATGATACTATCTCTCCCTGTAGGGACCAACCAAATAGCACGACGGGCAAGCTCAGAAAACCTCATCTCGTACTGCGACACCGTCATATCACCCTGACGCAACTGCTCAAACTTCCTGCGCAACTCCTCTCTGCGGGACTGTGGAACATACTTCTCTAAGAAGAGAGTGGAAAACTGATTCCAAGTAAGGGGCACTGCACTAACGGGCCTACGCCTCTCATAAGCATCCCACCAAGTAAATGCAGCTCCTGAGAACTGGAAAGTAGTACAAGAGACCCCATGGTTTCCAATATCCCTGTTGTACGAAGTGTCCTCTGACACTTGTCTAAGAAACCTTGGGCATCCTCGCCCTCAGCACCATTGAAAGTCGGAGGTCGAAGTCTACCAAATCTCTCCAACCTACGTTGCTTGTCGTTGGCCATAGCTGGAACCACAAAATCCTAGGCTGGTGCAACCGTCTGAGCTGGAACTGCCTCCGGTGTATGAAGTCCCTGCATAAACTGCTCAGGTGTACGAGCAGCTGGAGTCTGAGTGCCTCCCCCGGCCTGAGAAGTAGCGGCTGAAGTAGAAACAATGACCGCCTGAGCAAGACTTGTGCATGCGATCAGAATTTGGGCCAAGGTCTCCTAAAGGCCCGGAATAAAAATAGGCACAACTGGTGCCTGAGATGGTCCCACTGGAACATCTGTAGCTGGGACCTGATCTGTAATAATAGGCGGGTCTTTGGGTACCGCCCTGGCAGCTGCGTAGGCTGCACCTCTACCCCTACCACGGCCTCGACCCCTCATGGATCCCACTGGTGGCTGATCGCCCTGTCCAGTAGCGCGTGTCCTCACCATCTGTGAGAGAATGAAACAATAGAAGTTTAGTTTCCAGAATCAATAAATTCGCACGACAAGAATTCAATATATGCGATATTTTTCCTAAGGGTTCTGCAGCCTCTCGAAGATAAGTATAGACGTCTCCGTATCGATCCGCAAAACTCTACTGAACCTGCTCATGACCGATGAGTCCTACGTAACCTAGGCTCTGATACCAACTTGTCACGACCCCAAAACTACCCTGGCCGTGATGGCGCCTATCGTGATACTAGGCCAGCCAAATCATTTTCCAAAACATAAAGAACTTTTCGTTTATATCATATCTAAACCGATAATTTATAAAAGTATCATTTAAGCATTTTTAGATAGACTAAGATATGCCGAATAATAGATACAACCCAAAATCTCGGAGTCACTGGTCACGAACATCTAAAGAAAATGTACAAGTCTGACACAGTATCTCTAATACAAGATAATTCTAGGAGATGCAACTACTACAGAAGTAAGAAGGAGAAAGCAGGACTGCGGACGCGTGCAACTACCTTGCAAATATCTCTGAGAGTCCCTGGACAGATAATCAGCTCACTCCGCCCTAGCACCTGGATCTGCACATAAGGTGCAGGGAGTAATGTGAGTACGCCAACTCAGTGGTAATGAGAGTAAATAAAGTCTGAAAAACACGAAGCACCTAAATACAAATCATAAATCCACAACAGTTACAGTTCATCTTTCAAAAATTTTAGGTACGACAATTCATAATGCTTAAAAACTGATTTCAGTAAAAATCCTTTGAAATTTGTACTTTTCGATGGTTTACATAGAAATCCAAGAAGAATTTAGTGCAAAATGCCAGAAATCATCAATAGCCTCTCGGGCAAAAACATATTTCGTAAACAACCCCTCGGGCGTAACATCACTCGAAAACAGTCACTCAACATGCCTCACAGTCACTCAGAATCAGCCCCTCGGGAAACCTCACAGTCACTCATGCCTCCCAATGACTCGTCACTCGGCACTCGACACTCGCACTCAGTAGGTACCTGCGCTCACTGGGATGTGTACGGACTCCGGAGGGGCTCCTACAACCCAAGCTCTATAACAAGCCATCTCGTGGCATAATCACTCAGGCTCTCGACCTCTCATATATCATAAACATCTTAACATGCTGCGGCGCGCAGTCCGATCCCATAATATCCTCACAACATAGGCCCTCGGCCTCACTCAGTCAGAAACCTCTCAAAATCCACTCGGGCTATCAATAAAAACAGGGAACTCGTCCCAAAACATCTTTCATATTCATCAAAGTGGAGTAATGAAACTCAATTAAACAATAATCAGGTAAAATCATGGCTGAGTGTAACTTTCAAATCAAAACAACGAGGAAATAGTAGTAAAAGAGGCCTCAAGGGGTACAAACACTTGGCGCGAGGCCCAAATACGACATTCAACCCAAAACATAGTAATATTTCTTAAAACATAAAGTATCATATGATTTGAAATCAAATACTCAACTTATTAGTTGCTACGAGACGGAACCAGTCCTAATCCCCCAACGGTGTACGCCACGCACTCGTCATCTAGCATGTGCGCCACTCAAAATAATGATACAATGCGAAGTCCGGTGTTTCATACCCTCAGTACAAGATTTACAATCATTACTTACCTCAAACCGGATGAAAATTACTCTGCGATGCCCTTTCCACTCGACTCGGCCTCAACACGCCTCGAATCTATTCAAAAACAGATTCATATCATCAAAAATATGCCAAAGGAACAAAGCCCACTCGAAAATAATCAATTTACATAAAGAAAATCCCGAAATTGGAAAAACCCGACCCCCGGGACCATGACTCAAATTTCGATAAAGACCACAAAACTAGAATCCTTATGCTCTCACGAGTTCATGCATACCAAATACATCAAAATCAGACAATAAACGGTCCCTCAAATCCTCAAATCAAAGTCTCCAATTTCAAGCTCTAATCCCCCAATTTTCTTCCTTATTTCCCATAAATTTCATGTCTAATCAGTTAGGAATCATCATAGAATCGAGTATTGAGTTCAAAAATATTACCTCCAGGTGATACCCCTCGAATCCCTCTTCAAATCCCCTTAAAAAGCTCTAAGTCTGAACATAAATGGTGAAGAAATGACCAAGTTTTGCGAAGGCAACTATTTATACCCTCTACCCAGCGAAAACCGCATATGCGGACTCTTCCTCGCACCTGCGGACCCACACCTACGGTCCTAGGTGCGCACCTGTGAATTCCCACTTAACAGACCACTTCCGCACCTGCGCTCCACTTATCGCATCTGCGGACTCGCAGGTGCGGCACAAACTTCCGCTTCTGCGGTTCCTTCCCAGCTGTCCATTTCCGCATCTGCGATGGCCAACCCACACCTGCAGTGACCGCACCTGCGGCCACACGTATGCAGCTGCGGAACCACATAACATCAAACACCAGCAACTTCTAATGCCAAAAATCTCATCCATCAACCATCCGAACTCATCTCGAGGCCCTCGGGACCTCAACCAATGGCACTCACAAGTCATATATGATCACCCGAACTTAGTCGAACCCTCGGAACACCCAAAAAAATATCAAAACATCAAATAAATCCATAATTCGAGCCTAAAGGATTTCTAAACTTTCGAAATTCGCCAACGATGTGGAAACCGCTCAAACCACGTCCGAATAACCTGAATTTTTGCACACACATCCCAAATGACCGTACGAACCTATCCCAACTTCCGGAATTCCATTCCGACCTCGATAGCTAATTTTCCACTACCGACCGAAAATCGCCAAAAATCCAATTTCGCCAATTCAAGCTTAAATCTACTCCGGACCACCGAATGACATTCTGAACACACTTCTAAGTACCAAATCATCTAATGAATCTATCCGAGCCACAAAAATCACATTTCGAGATCATTTTCCTATAAGTCAACTTCCAGTTGACTTTTCCAACTAAATCACTAACTTAAGAGACTAAGTGTTTCATTCATCTCCACAACCACTCCGAACCCGAACCAAACAACCCAACACAATATAAAAGAAATGAACCATACAAGAATAAAGCAGAAATAGGGGAAACGGGGTTAAACTCTCAGAACGGCCGGCCGGTCCGTTACAGTAGAGTTTCACTAATGTAATTTGGTATTAATATTGGATGGAGGACATGGCAGCACTCTTTATTCACTGAAATATAGAGAGTGGTGCTTTTTCTTTTCTTATCGGAATACACAAAAGGGAAAAATAAGAAAAACTCCTATCATATGAATAAGCTACTGCAAATTTAGCCTTTTTTTACATAAGCTCCTCTTAAACTTGAGCTAACTAACATTTTACTAAGATAACACTATCTTTAAACACGAAATTTTATTGTCATGCAAATTCAACTATCTTTAGTCTCTGTAAAAAGGAAGTTGTGTGTAAGATATGTTTTACCACAAATCATACTTTATGTTCAGCTCTCGGATGACATTTTTGTTACTAATGGATGACAACCGTAATATTTCTAATATAAAGTATGCCTAATTTATATCATTCATGATTTGCACATACATGCTCTCTCTCAACTTGACTATTTAAAGTTTTATCATTTTATTAAACAAGAAGGTCCTTGTTCGATTGTTGCAAGTATTGGATATTTAGAACTTGAAAAAGGATGATCGTATGTCAGTTGCAAGAAATGTCAAAAGAAAGTGGATAAACAGGAAAACATTTATCAATGCCCAAACCCCAAATGTAAAAATAAAGATTATTCAGCAGTGATTAGGTAAAACCAGCAGCTTTAATTCTTTAATCCATCAAAACGTACATTTAAGTCTCAAATCAAATGTGCATTTAGGTACAAGATTCAGGTTAGGGTAATGGATAGCACTGGATCTGTTTCCCTAGTTCTCTGGGACCGCGAAGCCATGTTTCTCATAGGCAAGTCCGCAAAAGAATTGAAGGAAGGATTTCTTGAGTTAGATCAACTAATTAAATTCATATTTGTTATTTGAAAGATTCTAACACAAAGTTTCATTCTAGAATACTGGCATTGTCTATCCAGTAGAGCTGAACAATATTCTTCAAAGAAAATTCATGTTTAAGGTTATTGTCAAGAGCTCAAACTTTTAATTGCAACAAGGAGTTTATAGTGTTGTTAAGCTTACGGATGAGGAGCAACTTATTCGGAAATATAGTCATGATCCACCTTCAGATGACTTCATTGTTTGTCATATTTGCTCACAAAATTCATAACATATTTAATTGCGAATTTCTTTTAAATTTCATAATTGTACTATAATTTCAAACTCATTTATTTATTAATTTTTTATAGGACCCTGAGTTCAATAATAATCAAGTCTATGGAGAAAAGGAATACGAGGTAAATATATCTCTATTTTTTTAATTTATCCTTTAAGATGACACTGATTTATATTTCTGGAAGGATATGTTTGAATAAATTTTCAGATCTGGAGATTTTTTTTATAACATTAAATTGAATATTATGTTCACTTTCTTTATTCTATAGGAAGATACAAACTCACTATTAATATTTTTTTTAGATTATTGATTCTTCTAAATAATTTTTTTGCAGGGTATAAATTAATAAAGCTATAGGAACTGTAAGTTCACTACTGATTTTTAAAAAAAATTATAGTTTATATATACAGGATTCCACTAAAGAGAACGAGTTAATAGATATTGTAAATACACCTGCCAAGATAAGTTTAACTAATGCCGCAACTGTGGTTGAAGAAGATCCGAATACACAGTTGTCAGGAAACAAAAGCAAGAGAGTATTTAAGAAGAAGAAAACAGCGTAAGGTGTTTGCAAATGTAACATTTGGAGAAACCAAGAACTGTCAGATTAGTCTTATTAGTAGTTTTATTAGTTATGAACAATGTATTTGAATCATTTCAAGTTTTTCTGCTATTTCACTTTTCTGTTTTACTTAGTTTTGAAATTTACTACTTATGGTCAAAATATTTGAAGCTTTTCATGGTTCTTTCTGGTAGTAAAGTTTTCCTACATTCATCTGCGTATATGATTTCCTGGATGTACATTAACATTTTATCTGATTTTAAAATGTCAGCCTATAAATAGTATCGAATCAGAAGGTAGTAGATCATGCTACTTTCAATTGAATTTTTAGGGACTGGAGAATTGGGTTATTTCAATGGGACTGATCTTATGGATGCATTGAGGAATATTAGAGGAGCTCTATGTATTTTCTTTTTATTGGTAGATTATAGTTATGACATTCATGGGTAATATTCTCACATAATTACCTGCATTGATGTGGGAATGTTAACATTTCTCCACATTGTACTGCTGCTGCCTTCATATGGACAAGCTGTCATTTATAAACCTATAAAACCAAGATAGTTTTCAGTAAATCAGGTCCTCTTTTGACAACTGCAGCAACCCTCCCCTTCTTTTGGATGAGAATTGAGAGGCCACTTAATACTTTGATGTGTCAAATTCAATATGTACAGGTTCAACTGGGCAGGTATGCATTTACTGAAATTATTATCACCTGTTGATCATGATCAGTGAGTGAACAAGAATAGCCAGTTGTTCAGGGACTTGAAAAGCTTGGTTCTTTGGTGGCTGCTTGATCACGCTCAACTATGTCTTATAGAAAGACTAAACGGGCGCTGCAAATATAATCCGGGGTATTAGGCCCAGAGTCGATCTCACAGGGAATTTACGTATCAATCAAGCCTTCAGAATACGCAACTTTTACTTAATCAATTTTCTCAAGAATTTTGAATATCAATTGATAATGTTTTACTATTTCTACTGACAAAATTAATAAACTAATGATTAACTAACAATATGGTGTAAACAATTATAATAAAGGTATAAGGTCATGGTTTCCTCCGTTGGTGAACTTCTTTCTTGGATACTTCTTATAGTTTGATTAGTTGTCTCTATCAATCATTAACACTCTATCTACCATAAATCTCTCTCAAGTAATTATGATAATTTACTAGACGCACTCTCTCAAGTTACGCTAGCTAGATTGCATTACAGTTCACTTTAGATTGCACCCGAGGTATCGTTATCTCTAATCCAACCTCTAAACCCTCGGTTATGACTTTCGTCTATACTCCGGGAGTGATGTTGTTCAAACAACTACCTAAATATGCACTCTCTCTCAAGTAGATACATAATAAATAGGAACAGCTAATTGAGGGCCCTTCAATCAACTACAACAAGAACGTAGTTGAACAAATAGAGTTTAATCAACCAATCAAAGCTATATTAATATCACAATAAGTTCATCCCCCAACGGGTTCTACCAAAACCCTAGATTAAGGAAATTAGCTACTCATGCTCATTAATCAAATCCAAAATAACTTGCATAAATAAATTACAGAGTAATGAATAAAGGATGTGAAAATTAATATTTTGCTTTGATGAGTAGTATTCCAAGAGCTTCTCTTGTCTCTAATGGCAAAAGTCCCCAAAAGTTGTGTTTTTGGGTCTATTTATATGTTTGGGATAAACCCTAAACGTGTAGGAGACTTCTATTCAAACCGGGAAACACTTAAAACCTTCAAAACTCGGATTGGACCAGACTAGGGACCATGCGTTACAGGCCAAACGCCTGGCTAACGCCTGGTCAGGCCTGGCATTAGGGCTCAAACGCCTGGCTAACGCCTGGCTAGGCCAGGCTTTACAGCCCAAACTCCCGGCTATAGCCCGGTTCACTCTTTTTCGACTCTTGAGCGTATTTTCGACGTTTATGCATCCATTTAACTCGGCTTCCATCTCCAATTCACCAACACATGAAATAGACTCCATTAGGCACATACGAAGTGTATTTTCATCATTAACGCACATAAAATGTAAGGCACATATTGTGTTAAACCATGAATTCTAGCCACACATTAACACCCCACACTTAAACATTTGCTCGTCCTCAAGAAATCAAACTACACTCATGTACACAACTTATTAAACAAATCCCTTAATACGTTATACCAAGAATTTTTAAAATAGTTTAAGCACAAAGGTGTGACATCCTTGCCTCAATAGTCGACTCACATATACCATTCTTTATTCACAATTCACTCACTACTCTAACATAGAGGTCAACAACATTATCTTTCCTTCATGAATCATGTGCCTTCACCAAATCAAAGAGTTAGTTCCACATACAATAAAATTTAAGAACACTTAGGAACTCAAGATAGAAAGAATTCACTCACTCTCAGAAATAATATTCATATGCCACAAAAGATGCACCATAGGCTTGCCCGTAGTGTACTACTCTACTAATCGAGCTCATTCAGTCTAGGATCAAGTAGGACTTTATTTGGTTGTAATGTAGGTTGCGGGACGGTTAGGATATATTTAGATATAAGAGTGACTATACCTCCCCAAGCACTTTAATACATATACTTTAGCTTTCTACCTCAAACTTATATTAAGCCAAACTCCACATTCACATCAATGTTATTACTCCATACTTCCTTAAGCACAATTATATCAAGAGTCACCACTTGTAAAGGAATATATATATATATATATATTTATATATATATATATTTTTTTTTCTCAACAATACAACTATTTTTTTCCTTTTTCTCTTTTTTTTTCTCTAAGTGACTCTTACTTTTTCAAAACAGTGCACATTTCTCTTTATTTCAATTATTCCCCTCAAAAACCAACCTACCACCCCACACTTTAACTTTTCCATATTTCATCACATTTCCAGTGCTTACGAGAGGTGACAAGGTTCAAATATAAGATCGATTCAAATAAAGGGATATGGCTTGTAATGTGGTTGCCAAAGAAACAGGATTATAGGATTAACGGGGTTAACTACGATACATAACAATTAGGCGGGTAAAATATACATAGTTGGCTCAACAAAGAAACGCATATATCACTTTGAAGACTGAACAAAACTACTACTTCGCTTTGCACACACACGGGGCAAGTTCTAGACATCAAATGCAATGCACAGAATAACATACAAACCTCACACACACATGGAACATAACTCACTCAAGATTGGATCTATCACAACACTCCAGTCAAAGCAGTAAAGTAAATTTAAGAATCCACGATTTAAGCTATTTATCCTGGAGTCGAAATTGAGCCTAAGCGTCACAACCAAAGTACTGACTATTCTCAAAGCATAACAAAGTTTTGAGATATTGCTGCAATTAATTTCTCAACTATGTGGTTACTACTCCTAAAAATTAAAAACTACCTACACCCGGTTCAATTAAAAAAACCTTGGAAAAGAACCGTGGTCCAAAGAAAAATCAAGGGAAAATTACTACACTACCTAAAACAAAAAATCTTTTTGGTATTTTTTTTATACTTACTTCCCTCAAGAGAACTGTCTAGGAGATCCATCATCGGGAAGAGTCCACAAAACAAAAAAAAAAAAAAAAAA
>ML346340.1:6092-18964 GCA_005239505.1 Nicotiana paniculata
ATCGCAAATACTAAATGCCTTTATTTTTAAGTCACACAACCCTAATACGAATAAGAATTCATACATATGGATATATAGTTAAGAAAGCCAAAAAAATGACATATATAGATGTCGAATACCCTATTTAACCGAACGAGTGGAATATCAACCTAATAGCATCATGAAAATACTTCAGCTACGACCCCAATGCCTTTCTCAGAAGGTCTTCCTAGCAATAGAATAGGAAGGACGGAGCTTAGCCTTAACATACCTTTCCAACGAATGTCTGAATGCCGGTAGTTCCTTCATGAACTTTGCTCCTTACGTCCTAAGCTTCGCAAACACTATATATATGCAGCTTATACGCACCTATAAATAGTTCATAATTGAGTTTAAATTGGCAGATTTTCCATATGACCCTAACTCTCGAAACGTCCGTAGAACTTTGTAAAAACGATCATAAAAGAGTCCGAAGATGATTACCTTGGCAAACCAAGTATAAAGCTTGAAGAACCAGCAAGAACAACAAATTCCTATCTTGCAAAAATAGCTCCAATCTGCCATTTGGCTAGTCGACCCGAGAGCCCGGGTTTATGCATAACATTCCTCAGCGGGTATAAGGTCACGACACATATGGGGTGACATTGAAAGTATAGTTTTAGTTTCCTAGATGTGCTTAATAAGGCGAGTGCTAATTTCTCCAAGTGCGGATACCTCGTTTGGGAATCGCCTAGGGTTCTACTAATATAATAGATAGGAAACTACGTACCTTCTTCTTCCCGGTCCAGGACATCACTTACCGCTACCTCGAAGACCACCAAGCAGAGAATTAACTGCTTGTTCGCCTTCGGGGTGTGCAGGAAAGGAGGGCTTGATAGGTATCGTTTGAGTTCTTCTAAAGCCTGCTGACATTCCGAGGTCCAAGAGAATTCATTCTTCTTCTTTAGTAATGAGAAAAATTGGTGGCTTTTGTCTGATGACCTCAAAATAAACCGGCCAAATATGGCTATCCGCCCAGTCAGTCTTTGTACTGCCTTGACGTTGTCAACTACAGTGATATATTCTATGGATTTTATCTTGTCCGGGTTGGTCTTTATTACCCGGTTAGACACTGAAACCAAAAAACTTGCCCGAGCTAACTTTAAAGGCATATTTCTCCGGGTTCAGCTTCATGATGTATTTTTTCAGTATGTCGAAGGTTTCCTGCAAATGATTCAAATGGTCCTCTGCTCACGGGGATGTAACTTACATATCATCAATATAAACCTCTATTAATTTTCCTACTTTCTCCTTGAACATTCGGTTAACTAGACGCTGATATGTGGCACCGACATCTTTTAACCAAACAGCATTATGTTATAATAATAGGTGCCGAATTTAGTTATAAAATAAGTCTTCTCTTTATCACCCGGTTCCATCCGTATTTGGTTATACCCGGAATAGGCATCAAGAAAACTCAGTGGCTTGTGCCCGGCCGTTGCATCAATCATTTGGTCAATTTTAGGCAAAATAAAATGAATCATTCGGGCATGCTTTGTTCAAGTCCTTATAATCAACACACATTCTATGTTTGTTTCATTTTTTAGGTACGATCACTACGTTAGCAAGTCAATCCAGGTATTTAACTTCCGGAATGGAACCTATTTTGAGAAGTTTATACACCTCGTCTTTGACGAATCCATGTTTGATCATGGACTGTGACCTTCTCTTCTGTTTGACCGAGTGGAATTTTGGATCCAAACTTAATTTTTGAGTTGTCCCTGTCATATCTAAGTGGCACCAAGAAAAACAATCAGTATTTGCTTTAAGAAAATCAATAAGTTTTTTCCTGAGCTCGGGGGTTAACCCCGTGCCAAGCCGGTAGATACTCAACTAGTATGACCTGCTCCAATTCCTCGATCGTCGATTTGGTGGAATCGGTATCATCGGGTGCTATGAAGGATATCGGGACCTCGAAATCATCTTCCTTGTTCGTTGAGTGTTCCCTCTATTTCTCCGGCCCGATCAGGGTTGGGACCGTTGATTGCTATTTGGTGCGTTTCTCTTCGACCAGTTCCTCACCTTTCGATGTTGTAATCGCGGGCACCAAGATCTCCTCCTTGACAGTGATCATCTCCTTTGCGACCAATTGTTCCCCATACACTGTTTTGATTCCACCTGGGGTGGGAAACTTCATCGCCTGATGCAAGGTCGAATGCACTGCTCGCATGTTGTGGACCCATGGCCTCCCGAACAAGGCATTGTATCTCATATCCCCCTCGATTACATAAAATATTATTTCCTAGGTTTTCCTAGAAATGATTATCAATAGGGTTGTTTTGCCCTTTGATGATTCGCATGCCATGTTTAACCCGTTCGATACTCCTACTGCCGGTACAATTTGGTCCAATAATCCCAGTTGTTCTATGGCTCTCCATAAGATGAGGTTGGCCGAGCTACCTGGTCAATCAACACCGTCTTAACTCTAGATTTATTAATAAGTGCAGATACTACCGATGCATCGTTATGAGGTTGAATAATGCCCTCGGCGTCCTCGTCGCTAAACGAGATGAACCCTTCCGGAACATAGTCTCGAGTGCATTTTTCCCTTGTAATAGAAACTTTGGTGCGCTTAATCATTGACCCTGTGTGGGACATCTACTCCCCCAATGATTATGTTAATCACGTGTTGAGGTTTTTCCTGCTAAATTTGTTTGTTAGCGTCCCTATTTTTGAAATGATTTTTTGCTCGCTCACTTAGGAATTCTCAAAAATGTCCATTGTTGAATAGAAGATCCACTTCTTCCCTTAGCTGTCGGCAATCCTCGGTCTTGTGACCGTGAGTACCGTGGTATTTACATATCAAGTTGTGATCCCTCTGTGCGGGATCAGACTGGAGTGGCCTTGGCCATTTGGTCTCCTTTATATGGCTAATGGACGATACTATACCCCCTGCATCAATGTTAAAGTTATATTTTGATAGTCTCGGGGCTTCTGTGCCCCAAGTGATATGTCGAAACTGTTCTTACTCATAAGACCTCGATTGCTAGGACCTTGGTCTCTTTTCCTATCGTTCCTGGTCGGGTGGCGACGTGGTTCGTTTCCCCTTCTATCCGATCTGTATGGCTGATACTGATCTCGGGTCAGCCTTGGATCCTGATCCACAATTCTTTTAGACATGTCTTTCACTCTATTTGGGGTAAACAGACCCTGAATGGCCCCCAGCTGATCATCTCAACTCTGATCTTTGACTGGTACCTGTTATGAACATCGGCCCAAGTAACTGCCGGGTACCCCACCAAGTTTTGCTTCAATTGTTGAGAAGCAATGGAACTTTGGGGTTTAAGCCCTTGACTAAATGCCTGAATGACCCAATCATCTACAACCGGGGCCAGGTCCATCCATTCCATCTGGAACCTCGACACGAACTCCCTAAACATCTTGTTGCCCCTTTGCATGACTATGAAGAGGTCCAATTTCCTCGTCTCGGCCTTGATAATGATGGCACGGGCTTTAATGAAAGAATCTACAAGTATAGTAAATGAATAAATTAAATTTGGCGGTAAGTTATAGTACTATATCATTACTCCTTTGGATAAGGTTTTCCCAAATTTCTTCAGCAACACCGATTCAATCTCGTCTTCTTCTAGGTCATTGCCTTTTATTGCGCATGTGTAGGAGGTTACATGCTCGTTATGATCTGTGGTCCTGTTATATTTGGGAATATCGGGCATTCAGAACCTCTTCGGGATTGGCTTCGGTGCAGCGCTCGGAGGAAAAGGTTTCTAAATGAACTTTTTGGAATTTGGTTCTGTCAATATTGGAGGCGTTCCCGGAATCTGATCTACCCTTGAATTGTAAGTATCCACCTTCTTGTCATTTGCCTCTATCTTCTTTCCTCTAGGCTCCACCCATTTTGTTATTGCTTCGAGCATTTTCATCACCTCGGAAGTCTCTCCGGGCCCAAACTCATCTCGTTTTCTAACAATTTGTTCGTCTCTCCGAATGTTTTCTCTAACCCGCTCGGGTTCGGCCGTGTTCTGTGCGTGATTTTGACTCTGCATTTGTGCTATTTCCATTTGCTGAGCTTGTAGCATTTCAAATATAAATCGTAAGCTTACTCCATCACCTTCCCCTTCGGGCACTTCTCAAGCTAATGGTTGGGGTGCTCCACCAACGCTACTTTTGGGATCAGTTGGAAGGTTGATGTTGATGGCAACTTGTGAGTTGGCGTCAACTGAGTCAGTGATTAGGACACTATTAAGATCAACAGAGGGTACGTCATTGCTTGGTACCACGTTATTGATTCACCGTGGTGGCCTGACTCAGTATCAACGTTCAAGTTAGCAGATTGAGAATTTGACATTTTAGATAGACCTTAAATCAAACTTGAAAGAGCAAGTGTAAAATAGGGTGTGTTACGGAGATTCGTATTAAATCACCACAAATATCCTTGGCCCCACAATGGGCGCCAAACTCTTTTCCTTCAAAACGAGTAACAATAGAATTTATACACGGTTTAAAGGATACATGATTTAATTCAATATGAATAATCTAAGAAAAAAAAAATAATTGAATTAAAGGAAAACAAAGCGATCAAACCAAACGCGTTGGATGATAAAGCCTAGCTTTATGATGAACGCTGAAATTTGGTTTCGATCAAGCCCTATAAACGGGCTCGGTTGAACCTAAATAAACAGGCAGATGAAGAACACTTTGAATAGTAACTAGAGAATAAAATTAACTTTATTGCTTTGGTATGCGTGCCAACGGTGTTTGAAAAAATAAAAAGGCTCTCCCCTTTATATAGTATGGGAGTTTCATCCCTAATACAAGTCTAAATAAGGTAAAAAAAATTCTCCTCTAGTAAAACGTGATACATAGTCGGGCGAAATTTGTGTTGTAATATCCGGTTAAGGGCGTACATTTCGGCCCCTCATTTATCCTTCCCAACCGTCTTCCCTTTAGTCTCAGTTCTTTATTTTGCTCGAACTCGATTCCTCCCATGTTTGGCCGTGTCTAATTCTTGCAGCATCATTCGTCCTCCCAAAGCTCTAATTTGTGGGAGCCCTCGAATTTACCTGAGGTCCTATCTGACCGTGTTGTCTTCTCGTTTCTTTACCGGAGAATTAGGGGTTACTTTATCCCTTATTTTACTCGTACACATACATGAAGGTTAATATAATGGAGTTTAGAGACTCATTGCTCATTTAGAGTACTTCATGCACAAATGACAAGAACATGATTAGCATTTACGGTAAATTCCTTCTAACTCCAATATCCCCTAATTTTTTTAAATGAGGAATCCTATTTGACTCAAAAGTCAACCAAAAAAATTCATTGGAGAAATTTTCAAAATCTGATATGAAGTAAGTAAAGGAATAGCCAGCTTGATATGAAGTTATCCTTTGGTTTGAATCGGGAACTAAAACTGGAAAATCAGATTTTCAGTAGCATTATTTTCAAACAAGAGAAATCAAACCACTAGTAATTTGGGAAGGATAAAGATCGGCACGGTCATGAGAGGCTAAAGAAGAAACTTGGTTCCTAATCATTTCACGATCAGAGGAGAAAGAAAAATCTTGTGGAACGATTTCATCAACCGTTGGTTCACGTATGAGTTCACTCGATTCCCGATTTCTAGCAGAAGATCTAGGGGTTAAAGAAGCCCTAGTTATAGAAGAAGAAGGAGTAGTAGTGTTGGTTTGAGAAGAAGAACCACGAATGGACAAAGATCCTAAACTACGCAGTCTATCACCTCTTCTACTCCTAATAGGAGCAGATAAAGAAGAAAGTTCATCAAAAATTACTACTTTGCGGGGATCTGGATTTGATGAAGACATGGTTGTATAAGGAATTAACAGAGTAATATGTGCTGAAGAACAAGAACGAGTGAAGAAGAAGAACATTGTAGGATGAAGGTTTCGTGGAACTAAAGGGATATGAGGTATTTATAAGAAGAAGTAACCATCATATGAAGAAGGTTATAATGAAACGTCATAATGGAACCGTCACTTCATGACTGACGCAGTCGTAGAAAAGCCTAAAAAGCGCTGAGGGAGATCCAATCATCAAAAGCCACATGGCATATACACTAAATGGAAATGATTCTTGGGAAATGGCGGCAAAGAATTCCCACCATAAATACATACCACTTCCCAAATATTCAATTGAAAAATATTTGGTAAGTGGGGGGACTATCTGTATTGGTGGTAAATAAGTGATACACCTTGAATTATATTTAGCTGACAAGGCATGATACGTGGAACAATGAGGAGATGAAAACTGGAAAATTACGATTAAAAGGCATACGAGTTACAAGAGGTACGAGTCAATCACTTATGAGATAAAAGGGGACCTATATTCGAACCTAAAATAGTCGATGAAAAGACACGGGCGGAGTGAACCAATACGGTAAAAAGGGAAGATTCATGAACCTCCAATTAATGAGGAAGAGGAATCAGAATCGTTACAGAATCTTCATGAACAGTTACGATTACCAATTTTAACAGATCATTAATGTTATTAAAGCTTATAATGATTCGGCAATAAATGGTAGAAAACATTATGTTTGTAAACTTCTATATAAGGGAAGAGAATTTCACTTGTAAAGGCTCGTTCTGACTCATATTGGAATACAATTATTTTCTTTTTCTTACAATCAATTATTTTAATATCTTTTTGTCAATATTATTTCCTTTCAAGCGATTTATTGAGAAAGTAAGGAATTTCTTGGTTATTAGTAACCCAAATTCTTCTAAAAATAAGCTTTGACTAAAAATCTTATATTTTGGTTAAACGAATTGGTTCCGTTATCAGGAATCTGATAATCTTTTTACTTTCAAAATCCTTCTTTCTCACAATCAAATTATGTCAACTGTCAACGACAACAACCAACAGGTGGTAGGATCTCCAATTCCTTCACCCCAGGAATCTCCACGCAATTCTCGAGAAGGACACCTGAAAGATCCACGTCTCACACAAATGAACAACATGGAGATGAGCAGACTGTTGAGCAAGAATCCTTGAAGCAATTGATCGTTGAACATGTGAGTAATGCTCTCCATGCTTTTGTAAGGGGATTTCCAACTGAACCACCAACACCTCCCCCAAATAATACTGCAACCATAGAATATCCAAGCTCGGGGCTTGTCAATTCAGGAAGCGGAGGAACTCCTAATGAATCACATGATGGGAGGTCAAGTACACCTAGTAACTCTGATTTAATAAATTTGGTACTAACTTTGGAGAAGCAGATGAAAGAGAAAAACGACTGCATTAAAAAAATACCTGGTGTACCACATGTGATTAAGGGAGTGGATATCGACAAATATTCGCAACAACATTGGAAGCCAAGCACGGCCCCACTGCTCATTCCTAAGAAGTTCAAAATGCCTGACATCCCAAACTATGATGGAACAACTGATCCACGTGATCATGTAACTGCATTCACAACAGGCGTAAAAGGCAATGATTTGTCCAAGCAAGAAATTAAGTCGGTTTTGGTAAAACAATTTGGAGAAACACTCATGAAAGGGGCATTAACATGGTATTCTCTTTTACCTGAAAATTCTATTGATTCTTTTGCTGAGCTTGCACATTTATTTATAAAAGCACATTCGGGAGCTCAAAAAGTTGAAAAAAGGATGGAAGATATCTTCAAGGTAAAACAATGAGATACTGAGTTACTCAGGGAATTTGTGGATAGATTTCAGCGTGAAAGAATGATTCTTCCGCGAGTACCAGATAATTGGACAGCAATGACGTTCGCAAGTAATCTGAATGAAAAAACTTCAAAAGCCACGAGAAGACTCAAGGAAAGCTTACGAGAATTCCCTACAACAAGACGGAATGATGTATATAACAGGTATATCACCAAGCTACGAATTGAAGAAGACATCGTTGCACAGTCAAGGGTTGATGAAAGAACAAATTCAAGGCAGTCAAAACCTAAAAAGAGGTCTGGTAAAAATAAATACGAGCCTTATATGGGACCTATGGGGCGAGATTCACGATCTAAGCAGAAAATGTAAGGTCTGACTCTAGACCAAGAAACAGAGATGCGAGGTCATCATCCAGGTTCTGAAAGGAACGAGATGTACGTGATAGAGATACCAACGTGAATGCAAGGATTGGAGATTATAGTTTCAATATTAGTACTTCCGAGTTGGTAGTTGTTCTAAGGAGTATGAGAGATAAGGTGTGTGGCCAAAGGAAATGAGGTCAAACCCAAGTTAAATAAATCCAAGTTTCTGGTGTGAGTTTCATAACGACAATGGCGATAAAACAGCGGATTGTAGATTGTTACAAGGTGAAGTAGAGCATTTTCTCAAGAAGGGATATTTAACAGACCTGTTCAGCGAGAAAGGTAAACAATCTTATATGAAAAATAGACAAGAACCTCCAAAACCCCCATGTCCAAAAAGAATAGTTAACGTGATAAGCGGGGGAGAAGAAGTCAACGGTGTAACATATATTTGATGATGCAGATGCGGATGGCTTGATGATTCCTCACAATGATGCCCTAGTAATATCTTTACTTGTACATGATACTAATGTAAAACGAGTTTTGATCGACCCAGGTAGCTCCGTGAATATTATTCTTCTACGAGTGATGAACGAAATAAAAATTGGCGACAAGATGGTACCAAAAACATATTCCTTATCTGGATTCGATAATTCAACCGTTATTACGAAATGGGAGATAGTGCTAACTACATTCGCAGAAGGAGTCATCAAAGATACAAAATTTCAAGTAATAGACACGGATATGGCCTATAATGTGATTCTTGGGAGGCCATGGATTCATGACATGGATGTTTTGTCGTCTACATTACATCAAGTTATTAAGTTTCCTTCAAAATGGAGAATTCAAAAAATCCGAGGAGATCAACGAGTTTCTAAGAATATCAATTCAGCGGTGGAATCACACAAAGAAAGCATTGATACAAATGAGAATTTCGTGGAAGACGTGGTAAATCAAATCTCATCTGAAAATGGCTCAAGGCAAAAAGATGTGGATTCAAGACCGGATGTCATTCAAGAACCGTAGGAGAATGAAAATATCAAAACAACAATTGAAGAGCTCGAAGCTATTGTATTATTCGAACAATGGCCAGACCAAAAAGTCTATATTGGAGCGAAGATGAGCCCAGAAATGAGAGGTAAGTTAGTTGAATTTTTAAAAGCTTACACAGATTGTTTTACCTGGTCGCATTCAGATATGATAGGTATATCTCCGTGGGTGATGACTCAAAAATTGGATGAAGATCCATCATACCTACATGTCAAGCAAAAGAAGAGGAAGCAAGGCTCTTTCAAAAATCAAGTAATTCGGGATGAGGTACAAAAACTCTTACAAATCGGCTCAATACGGGAGGTAAAATATCCTAATTGGTTAGCTAATACTGTGGTAGTTCCAAAAAAGAATGGAAAATGGCGAGTTTGCGTAGATTATATTGATTTAAATAAAGCTTGCCCAAAAGATTCATTCCCTTTACTGCATATAGATCAATTGATTGATTCTACCACAGATCATGGGATGTTGAGTTTTTTAGATGCATATTCAGGTTATAATCAAATAAATATGGATCCCCTAGATGAAGAAAAAACTTCGTTTATTACAGATAGGGGGATTTTTGTTACAAAGTCATGCCTTTTGGTTTAAAAATGATGGGGCCACGTATCAAAGGTTGGTGACCAAGATGTTTCAAGAACACCTGGAAAAACTATGGAAGTCTATATCGATGATATGTTAGTCAAATCTGCACGAGCAGGAGATCACCTTCAACATCTTTCAAGCACCTTCTAAATCCTCCGCAACTATATTATGAAGTTAAACCCAGAAAAATGTGCCTTCAGTGTGGCTTCAGGTAAGTTTTTAGGTTTTCTTATATCTAACAGAGGTATTGAAGTAAACCCTGCACAGATCAAAGCCATTGAAGAAATTCTAGATGTACTCACGAGCAAAAAAGAGGTACAAAGATTGACAGGAAGAATAGCAGCTTTGGGAAGATTTATTTTCAAATCTTCGAAAAAAAGTTTCAAATTCTTTTCAGTGCTAAAAAAGCAAAATCAATTCGAATGGGCTGAGGAATGAAAACAAGCTCTCAAAAATATAAAAGCATATTTGTCAAATCCACCCCTGCTGGCAAAACCAAAAGATAGAGGTTACTTGTTTATCTCGCAATTTCAGAAATGGCTGTAAGTGCGGTTTTATTACGAGAAGACAAAGGTAAATAATCTCCAATTTATTATGTTAGTAAATCTTTGTTGGATGTTGAGACTTGATATCCTCACTTAGAAAAACTTGTTTTAGCATTAGTTATGGCATCTATAAAGTTGAGACCTTATTTTCAATGTCATCATATCTCCCTAATAACTGCTTATCCTCTAAGGAATATATTACATAAACAAGAATTGTCAGGAAGATTAGCTAAATGGGCTATAGAACTCAGCGATTATGATATCATGTACAAACCTAGAACTGCAATAAAATCACAAATTTTAGGAGATTTGGTAGTGGATTTTAGCATAGAAATAGTTCCTGAAGTAGAAAAGGAACTACATGTATTCACCGGAGCTAATCCAGGTACATGGACTCTATTTACTTATGCCTCCTCGAATGTTAAAGGAGTAGATTTAGGTATTGTTTTAATCTCACCTTCGGGAGAAAGTATAAGACAAGTAATAAAATTCTATCCCATTACTAACAATGAAGCAGAGTACGAGGCTGTGATTGCAGGTTTGGAACTGGCACGAGAAATATCTACAGAGCAAATCGTAATTAAGAGTGATCCTCAACTGGTAGTTAACCAGATGCAGGGGACTTACATAACTAGAGAGGCACGAATGCAGCAATATCTGGAAAAGGCACGAGAATTGATTAAGACAATTTCAATTATGAAAAATTATGCAAATACCCAGGTAGGAGAATGTGGAAGTAGATGCACTAGTTAATCTCGCATCAATTACGGAAATAACAAATGCAGAAAATGCTATTGTAATACATTTGTTTCATTCAACACCGGGCCATGATAATAATGAGGTAAGTTTCAATAATTTAACTTGGGAATGGAGAAACGAACTTGTTAATTTTCTGCAGTATGGAACCTTAACTGAAGACAAAAAAGAGTCTTAGCTACTTCGACGAAAGGTTACCCATTACTGCTTAATCCGAGGAAATCTATATCGAAAAATGTTTGGGGGACCTTTAGCAAGTTGCCTTGGACCTGCTCAGACAGAATATGTGATGAGAGAAGTACACGAGGGGCATTGTGGAAATGACGCAGGAGGAAGATTCTTCGTAAAAACTTTAATTAGAGTAGAATACTACTGGCCAAAAATGGAAGAAGATGCAGAAAATTTTGTAGCTAAGTGTGATAAATGCCAATGATATGGCAACAACATGCATCACCCAGCAGAATTATTACATACGATTATTTCCCCATGGCCATTCATGAAGTGGTAAATGTATATCGTGGGTCCATTGTCACAAGTTAAAGGAAAGGTAAGATCTTTGTTAGTATTAATAGATTATTTTTCCAAATGGATAGAGGCAGGAGCTTTCAAACAGGTGCGAGAAAAGGAAGTCATGAATTTTATTTGGCGAAACATTATATGCCGATTTGGAGTGCCAAAAAAATCGTGTGTGATAATGGCCCACAGTTTATAGGCACGAAAATCACAGAATTTTTTCAGAGTTGGAAAATCAAACGAATAACTTCCTCACCTTATCATCCCGTGGAAATTGACAAGTTGAGTCGACAAACAAGATTATTATCAATAATTTGAAGAAAAGATTAGAGGAATCAAAAGGCAATTGGCCCGAGGTGTTACCACGAGTATTATGGGCTTATCGAATGACAACAAAGACAGGCACGGGAGAAACTCTATTTTCACTAGTTTATGGTGCATAAGCCTTAATCCCAGTTGAAATAGGTGAGCAAGGCACAAGATTCACACAAGCAACTGAGTAATCAAATGGTGAAGAGATAAGAACGAATTTAGACTTACTTGAGGAAAGGAGAGAAACGGCTTTAATAAGACTGGCAGCTCAAAAGCAAATTATTGAGTGATATTTGTTTAACCAAAGAATTAGACCCTTTGACTAAAGCTTATTTTTAAGATGAATACAGGTTACTGATAATCAAGATAATGGGAAAAATGAGTAATAGACAATATTACAGAAATAAAAGATCGAAGTTGATTATATTCGAAAATCAGATGCCTTTACAAGCTGTATTCCCCTCCCTTATATAGGAGATTCTTATAACGTACGACTCTTGCTATGGTTACTCATTAAGGACTAATTATGACATTAATGAGGCATTACAAAGGATAACGGTAATAGGGGTTCAGTTACATAACGTTCGAGTAATCAATTGTGGGTCCTTGAATCTAGTCATAGCTTTGTCTAGATTCATTCTGACCGTGCCTCTCTCCCGTTTTGATCAAGTTGAAGTTCCCGTGGCTGATAAGTTCGTGGGTTTACTGAACCGTGCCTCTTTGTACTGTACCTCTTCAAAGAGTTACGTCCAGTTGTCGTGTTTTCCTGTTTCCACGTGACTGGCTGAGTTGTCAAAAGTTGTCTTACGTGTGAAACTCCTTTTTACCAATACAGATAGTCCCCCCACTTACCATATATTTAACGATTAATATTTGGTAAGTAGATATCCATTTATGGCGGGAATATTTTGCCGCCGCTTTTCCTTGAATCTGCATTTACTCAGCACCTTTTAGGGCTTTTTGCGGCTGTTCCAATCTCGAAGTGACATCTTCAATTATGACTTTTGATCACGCTCAACTATGTCTAATAAAAGACTAAGCGGGTGTTGCAAATATAATCTGGAGTATTATGCCCAGAGTCGATCCCATAGGGAATTTACGTATCAAGCAAGTTGTTAGAATACTCA
>MDKI01132863.1:0-55853 GCA_005239505.1 Nicotiana paniculata
AATATATATATATATATATATATATATATTCTTTGGTTTGATTTGCTTGCCGATAATTAGCCCGATGAATTGGACTTTGAGTTGAAACCCTTGGGGTCATAAATTGTCCTTGAGGCTTTTTAAGCTAGCGATTTGGGATCTTACGCTTTAGGTCGGTACGACCTTCGGAGTAGCTGGAAACTTCGGCTCTTTCGCATTTGGCCCTGAGGCGCTTTAGTTAACCATATCGGGATTAGTCTCCAAGTCGGGTTTCGACTCGAGCTCAATGGCCGTCAGGTTTTCAAATCGGCCCTGAGGCGCTTTGGGTCGGTATGACCTGTAGCTGGCAACTTGGGCTCTTACGTGCAAGGTAGATACAATCTTTAATGTAGCTGGCGACTTGGGCTCTTATGCATTTTTGGCCCTGAGGCGCTTTGGTTAACCATTTTGGGCTTAGTCTCCGAGTCGGGTTTCGACTCGAGCTCAACGGCCCTCAGGTTTTCAAATCGTCCCTAAGGCGCTTTGGGTCGGTATGACCTATAGCTGGCGACTTGGGCTCTTACGCTTTAGGTCGGTACGACGTTTGATGTAGTTGGCGAATTGGGCTCTAACACATTTGGCCCTGAGGCGCTTATCTGGCTTAGTCTCCGAGTCGAGTTTTGACTTGAGCTCAACGGCCCTCACATTTTCAAATCGACCCTAAGGCGCGTTTGGTCGGTATGACCTGTAACTAGCGACTTGGGCTCTTACGCGTAAGGTTGATACAATCTTTACTGTAGCTTGCGACTTGGGCTCTTATGCTTTTTTGGCCCTGAGGCGCTTTGGTTAATCATTTTGGGCTTAGTCTCCGAGTCGAGTTTCGAGTCGAGCTCAACGGCCCTCGGGCTTTCAAATCGGCCCTGAGGCGCTTTTGGTCGGTATGACCTGTAGCTGGCGACTTGGGCTCTTATGCGTAAGGTCGATATGACTAGCTGGTGACTTGGGCTCCTACACTTTAGATCAGTACAACCTTTGATGTAGATGGAAACTTGGGCTCTTACGCATTTGGCCTTGAGGAACTTTAGTTTACATTATCAGGCTTAGTGTTCGAGTCGAGTTTCGACTCGAGATCAACGGCCTTCAGTTTTTCAAATCGGCCCTGAGGCGCTTTGGGTTGGTATGACCTATAGCTGGTGACTTGGGCTCTTACGCATAAGGTTGATACGACTAGCTGGCGACTTGGGCTCTTACACTTTAGGTAGGTACGACCTTTGATGTAGCTGGAAACTTGGGCTCTTACGCTTTAGGTCGATACGACCTTTAATCGGTTCTTTTCGAAGTTTTTATAGTAATTGGAGGCCTGTTATTTTATGGAAACACTCAGACATCTTCGAGTCGTGTTAGTTTGGCTGGAGCCTTATGGCGGTGGTCATTGTATTTGGCCGTAGCCTTTTAGTCCCCGAGTGAGATAGCCACAACGTCTATATTGATGGTATGCCTTTTGGATCTTACAAGTTCGATATATAGCCTTGACTTTGATATGGGGTTTATGCCCTTTTTAAGGTCTTACAAATTTGTGCATGCCTTGCTTGAGGTCTTAAAGATTTGTGCATGCCTTGCTTGAGGTCTTACAATCTTGATGTTTCCTCATGGAGGGCTTACAAGTTTGAAGTTGCCAGTGCTGGGGTCTTACGACCATGAGTCGACTGTCGAGGTCAGTCCTTGAGTCAGAATTGATATATCCTCATGGACATCTTATGTCATAGATATTGCCTCTGGGAGGGCTTATGAGTTCGAAGTTGCCGGCCCTACGTTGTTACGGCTTCGAGTTAGATGACTTGATGACCCGGCTGTCGAGGACAGTCCCCTAGTCGGAGTTGATGTTGCCTTGAGGAGGGCTTATGGGCTTGAAGTTGCCGGCCCTGAGGTCTTACGGCTTTGAGTTTTGCTGACTCGATGGAGTGACTGTCTAGGACAGTTTCTGAGTGCTTGATAAATTTTTGGCCCTGGGGCTGTCTCTTGTGAAAATAGTAAAATTCTTTGATGTGGGAAATGGTTTGACGATGAAAGTTACTTCTCTGATTACTTGTTACAAATATACATGTTTTTACCATCGAGGTTTCGATTATTATATGCGGACACGGTTCAATCGATCGTTTGGTCAGATACATGCTCTTGTCAAGACCTTCTTTGACATTTTTCGGTGATCTCCTGGGGGTTGCCCCTCAGTATTCGAGGTTGATTGAAGAGAAGCCTTTCATACTGATGAGTTCTCCTTAGGTAGCATATGGATGTTGCCTTGTTAAAAACCTTGCCTGTAAAACCCATTTGGGATAAAACCCGATGTGAGGGAAAAAGAGCAAAATGCATGCTTTAAAACCTAAGGCCTTCGAGTTGGGGGTGATTTGATTCCTTTTAATTGTATACCTGTGCATTTGGTTAGTGTAAAATTTGAAGGAAAGAGGGAGAGGATTGTAACTTAGCAATAATAGCGTTTGACCATCGATATGTTCCGATGGTTTGGAAGTTGCTCGCCTTCCATGATGCCGAGCTTCTAGGATCCTTTGCCGATTATTCCGAGGACGCGGTACGGTCCTTCCCAGCTCGGAGGTTTGCTCTTCGGTTATAGCGTCTTTCGATTCTTTGTTTTTGGACGGCCGTCTGGACCAGCAAAGCTTCTCGATTCACGTCTAATAGTTCGAGGGCCGTATACATGGCCTTATTGTTTGAGTTTTTGGTGGCATGTCAGAATCTGGAACTTGGATATCCGACTTCGACCGGTATCAAATCCTAGGACTCATATAATAAATAGAACGACGTCTCTCCTATGCTCGATTTAGAGGTTGTCCGATATGCCCATAGTACCTCGGGCATCATTTCTCTCTATTTTCTCTTCGCATTCTCTAACTTCTTTTTCAAGTTTTGAATGATTGTCTTATTTATGGATTCGGCCTGACCATTACATGAGTGGTAGGGCATCGATAGGATCCTTTTGATTTTGTTATCCTCGAGAAATTTTGTTACTTTGCCTCCGATGAACTGCTTCCCGTTATCTCACGTTATCTCGGAGGGGATCCTGAATCGGCACATGATGTGATCCTAGATGAAGTTGATGACTTATTTTTCCCTTATCTTCTCCTAGGCTTGTGCTTCCACCCATTTTGAGAAATAGTCAGTCATAAATAGAATAAATCTAGCTTTACCTGGTGTCGTTTGTAGGGGGCCGACTATGTCCATTCCCCATTTCATGAATGGCCATGGTGATAAGACTGAATGCAGCTGTTCACCAGGTTGGTGGATCATTAGCGCAAATCTTTGACATTTGTCGCATTTTCGGACGAACTCTTTGATGTCCCTTTCCATGCTGTCCCAGTAGTAACCTGCTCTAATCACCTTTTGAATTAAGGATTCGGCACCAGACTGATTTGCGCAAGTGGCCTCGTGGATTTCTCAGAGCACGTAATTAGTGTCTCCTGGTCCCAAGCATACCTCTAGGGGCCCATCAAAGGTTCTCCTGTATAGAGCTCAATTCTCGTCGAGTAAAAATCGGGCTGCTCTGGTCCGAAGGGCCTATGATTCTTTTGGGTCTGTGGGTAGCTTCCCACTTATCAAATAATCGATATATCTGTTTCTCCAATACTATGTCAGGCTGGTGGAGTTGATTTCGGCATGGCCTGCTTTGATCACTGATTTGGATAGCTGAACAACAGCCCCTGGGAGTATGTCATCTTCTTAAACTGATGACCCCAGGTTTGCGAGTGCATCGACCTAGCTGTTTTGCTCCCGAGGTATGTGGACCAGAGTCCATTCTTTGAAACGATGCAAAGTGATTTGACGATTTTCTAGGTACCGTTGCATCCTGTCCTCTTGAACCTCAAAGATCCTATTTTCCTGATTTACTACCAGAAGGGAATCACATCTGGCTTCAACGATTTCCGATCCTAGGCCTTTCGCTAATTTGATACCTGCAATCATAGCCTCATACTCGACTTCATTGTTAGTCAACTTTGCGGTTTTTATAGATTGTCTAACCACGCCACCTGCAGGTGGCTTCAGAACTATGCCGAGCCCAGATCCTTTCACGTTAGAGGCACTGTCATTGAATAAGGTCCATACCCCCGATGATGCGGCCGTTTTTAGCAAAAGTTCTTTTTCTACTTGGGCACAAGAGCGGGCGTAAAGTCGGCCACGAAGTCCGCCAAAATTTGGGACTTGATAGCTGTTCGGGGCTGATATTCGATATCGTACACTCCGAGCTCGATGGACCATTTGGCCTGTCGGCCTAACAATTCAGATTTATGCAATATATTTCGAAGAGGATATGTTGTTAAAACACATATATGATGACATTGAAATAAGGCTTCAATTTTTGAGACGCACTTATTAATGCAAGAGCCAATTTTTCTTAGTGTGGATACCTGGTTTCAGCATCCCCCAGGTTCCGACTTACATAATAGACAAGGAATTGCGTATCTTGATCATCTCAAACCAACACGCCACTTAATGCTACCTCGAACACTGCCAAATATAGATATAGCGTTTCGTCTTCCTACGGGGTGTGGAGAAAATGCGGGCTTGAGAGATACCGCTTGAACCCTTCCAAGGCATGTTGGCACTCCAGGGTCCATTCAAAGTAGTTTTTTTATAAGTAGGGAGAAGAAGTGATGGTTCCGATCTGATGATCTCGAGATGAATCGGCCTAACGCCGCTATCCACCCGGCCAGTCGCTGTACGGCCTTCACAGTGCTTACCATTGTGATTTCTTCGATGGCCTTGATTTTTTCGGGGTTGATTTCAATCCCCCTATTTGATATCATGAAGCCTAAAAATTTGCCCTAACCTATGCCGGAAGTGCATTTCTCGGGATGAGCTTCATGTTGTAGCTCCTAAGGATGTCGAAAGTTTTCTGCAGATGAGTCACAATGGTCCACTGCTCGCAGGAACTTAACTAGCATGTAATCAATGTAAACTTCCATGAATTTTCCTATTTGATGTTCGAACATCTTATTAACTAAGCATTGTTTGTGACCCCCACATTTTTTAGCCCGAAGGGCATTACATTGTAGCAGTGTGTGACATCCTTCGTGATGAACAAAGTCTTTTCCATATCCTCGTGGTTCATTTGATTTGATTATACCCGGAGTAGGCGTCGAGAAAGGTGAGAATCTCGTGGCCAGCTGTGGCATCAATCAATCGATCAATGTTAGGCAGCGGGAATGAATCTTTAGGGCATGACTTATTTAAGTCCTTATAATCTACACACATTCTTAATTTTGTTCGTTTTTTTAGGGACCACTAATACATTGGCCAACCACTCGGGATATTTTACTTCCCTGATGGATCCTATTTTGAGGATTTTTCTTACCTCGTCTTTGACGAACGCATGCTTTACCTCAGAGTGAGGCCTCATTTTTTGCTTCACCAGTTTGAACCTGGGGTCGACGCTTAGTCTAAGGGTGGTTATTCCAGGGAGATCCCTGTCATGTCTAAGTGGGACCAAGTAAAGAAATCAATGTTGTCAATAAGAAATTGAATGAGTTCTTTGGGGTTAATCCCATTCCCAGGTATACCTACGATCCGGTAGGTGTTTCATCAAAATAGCTTGCTCCAGTTCTTCGACCGTTGATTTTGTTGCGTCCGATTATTCGGGGGCGATGAAGGTTCGAGGAGTGAGGAAGTCTTCGCCATCATTTTCGGGGACCCGTTTACATCTTGTCCCCTCTGAGGTGGAGTATATGGGCTTTGGCGCCATGTCGTGCACTACGAACATTTCCTTTGCCGCGTGATGCTCTCCATACAACATTTTTATGCCCTCTGTAGTCAGGAATTTCAACATCTGGTGGAAAGTTGATGGTACCGCCCTGATGTCGTGTATCCATGGCCTTCGAAGCAGGGCGTTGTATCTCGTGTCTCCATCGATGAAATAAAACTTGGTGCCCCGAACTGTACCAGACACATTTACTGGGAGGAGGATTTCCCCCTTCGTCGCGTCGCTCGCCATATTAAACCTACTGAGGGCTCTAGAATCGGGTACGATTTGGTCGAGCAACTCGAGCCGCTCCACTACCCCAAATCTGATTATATTGGCCGAGCTACCTGGATCCACGAGCTCATGATTAATTTAAACTCTATTCAAGAGAAAATAAATTACCATCGCATTGTTATGTAGTTGGGACAGGGCTTCGACATCTTCTTCTCTGAACACAACAGTTCTTTTAGGTATATAATTTTGAGTTTGTTCTTTCGTGGTGGTGCACACCTTGGCTCGTTTGAGCACGGGTTCTTCCGGTCCGTGATCCTCAGGGCCGTTGTTTTCATGTGAATAAAGAGGAGGTGAACTCCACTAATCATACTTTGTAAATATTTCATTAACAACTTTCATTTTTGTTTCCATTAGCAGTTCATCCATAATAACCAGGTTATTACAATTATTAGATATAAAGAAAACATATTCGCCAAATACCAACGTTTTCTAATCCAATTCCAATACTCGACACCACCCACAACTTGTCTATGGAGCCTCTAAATACAACTGAAGAGAGATATGGAAATGCCGGCAACAAGGCTCGACTATGCCCCAAATGAAAAGTAAACGATAACCAAATGACAAGACCCCGAAATGGAGTGGGGATCACCAAGTTAGCTAGAAGGAACATACCGCTATTGCTGATAGCTGCCGCCTACTGTGGAAACACCTGCATTCATTAAAGAATCAGCGCCCCCGGAAAAAAGGACGTTAGTACTGTCGAATAGTACTAGTATGTACGCTAAAGATCATATTTCAAAATAAAATAACCATACAAGAAAAGGAAAGCCATATAAATAATCCAGTCAAAATCAATAACATCGAAATACCCAAGTGAAACCTAACGATTGTCAACATACGGAAGTAACACACGTCTCCTTAGAAAGATCAATAATGCAATAAGAAGAATTCAATGAGAAACATAAGCACCATCACAACATCAATTAAAGAATCACACAAGCTTTCAAGAGAATCATTTTTAACTTTAGCTTGGACATTACTAGCATTAACATATCATTACTCGTATCACCACCGTACTTTTATACGGAGTCCGATCAAGACCCGATCGGCTAGGATGTATCCCTTGGAGACATGTTTCCACAATACACATTTCTGTTTCAATTTCAATTTGATTCATAACATAGCACAAAAACACCATGTGTGCGACATGGTGTCCGATCACAGCCCGATCGGCTAGGCCGTCTTACTCAAGGCATTTATATTTCATCAATCATCTCATTTCTCATTGTGCACATATATTTCAAGTCTTCCAATGCTAGTGGCCACAGTCGTTAATTAATACTTGGCACTAGGCCCCATTTCATAATTCAATTCATTTCCACATATTTCACATCAATATCAATTTCATCAACAAGTCGTTCGGTTCAAAAGATCAAGTACACATGAGAGCAAACACGAATCATGGGCACATAGAGATTGTCACATTCCTTTGCAATTTAAACTATTTTCCATAACATCAATACTTCATCAAGTAACAACATAGCATCATGGAAGCACTTGAATGCATATGGCACATAAGGTCTTACAACAAAAATACGTTTGAAATGTTATTTCCTTCATCAATCAAGATTAAGGCTTACACAATTTATAGGAGAGCACTATATAGGTTCGATTACTAAGAAGATGGGGTTTTAGCCATACATACCTCAAATAGCTTTTAGGCACATTCCACTTTTAGAAGTTATCTTAAAGATTTGAGTCGAGGCTTGTTTCGTAATCTATTTCATATATATTTTCTCATTTCATAGGCCTCGCTAGGCATAGGTATATATGTTATCCACACTCCATTTCCCTAGTTCATTTAATTCGTTTTCAAGTATCTTTATAGTCTATCATCGGCTAAACACACTCAATCAAGGCATTTAGTACACATATGTGCATCTAGGAGTAATAATTATATCGAGTTTTCCTCACCCAAATGGGTATGGCAGTCTTCATTTAAATTACGACTCAGAGTCACACAATTTTAATAATCAATCCATACATTAAACGTCTATATTTCGATATAAGGCCCATTCAGAATAAACAAGTTTTATGATTCTATAAGGGATAACCCGAACGTAGAGATTAGGGATTTGGAGCCGATCACACTTAAACCTACAGAAATAATATGGAATTCAATTTCAAGAGATAAAGTTTAGCCCACATACCTGGTTGAGCTTTCCTTAAGTTTCTACAATACACCAAAACCTCTAGCGATAATAATCTATAAGGAGATAGGAAAGATCGATTAATAATTAGGAATATTTCTCATGGTGTAACTCTCTTAGGAATTGCATCAAACACCTAACATGTGAAATAGATTACAAGGTCCGAAAACGGAAATTCCTTCTTCCCTCAACCAATTTTAACAGGAACTACCCAAATTAGTTCATTAATATCACATTATACAACTTAGTACCACATGCATGGCCTATTCCTCATCTCCACAACATATTTGAACCCTTAACCTCTTGCATGCAAGTTTTGGAAATAGGACTTATCCGGATGGAGGACAATCTAGTGGCTATCTTCCTTGATTTTTGAAGATTTGAGCAAGATTTGGTGATTGGAAAGCTAGGTTCCCTCTTTATCTCTCTAAAATGCTCTCACCTATCTCTAGATTTAGTATAAAATTGCCCCAAACGAAGCCCCAAATCTTATTTATCAAAGTGGGTTCGGATAAGAAAATTCCTAAAAATTACCCCTGAAGTCAATTATGTGGTGCAATTATGCTATAGCATAATCAATATGTGGGCAGCATACTTGCAACATAACCATTATGGGATAGAATAATCGACAACATAATAAAATATGTGACAGCATAACCAATATCCCGATTCTTCTTCACTATGCGACGCGTATGCGGTTCGCGAAGTCGTTTTGCGATCGCAAATCCAGCCTTTGGTAATATGATCATAACTTTGTGTAGGAATGTCCAAATGACGAGCGGTTTGAAGTGTTAGAAACTAGACTTGGATATTCATTTTATAGGTTTTTCATCACATAAAACTTTATATATATATTTAGATATTCTCGTTCAAAGTGTGGACTTGTGCGAACTCATTGGGAATTTTAGCCTATTATATAATTTTCCAATTTTACTTAGACTTAGGCATCTCCTTTGACCCCACATTACTTATTATATTACTCATACACTTATTTACCATATACAATACATTTAGATCATATTTATAGCACATAAAATATTATAACTAGCCTACTTGGCACCCCGAAAGTCTAAATTACTTAGCAAAATTTTCTAGGGCCTTACAGTCATGGTCAAAACTTCTAAGACGGTCCCATAAAAAGAGAAAAACCCTTCTTCTTCATGCTTGTTTAAGAGAAAAATTGGAAGTTCCCCATCGTGTTGAGGAGTGCCTCCCCGGACCCTGTGAAACGTCATCTGATTTTAAGGTTGATAAATCTTCCTCGGTAGCGGGCCGATGCGAACCCATGTCTCGAGATGTTATTCCGGTGCAAGTGAAGGTCCCTCCATTTGAAGGAGATATAGCTATCTATAGAGCTGGTTGGGCCATTCCTTGGCGGAGAAAACATAACTGGAAGATATTCGTTCTTGTCGCAGATAAATATCGATATTGGGAAAGCTTCACCAATTCTTCTTTTCCTTGAATCCGAGCCCAAGTAACTTCACATATATGTTATATTTTTGAGGCAAAAATTCCCGTGGGAGTCTTAATATCCTCCCACTTGAAGTTCTCGAGTGCTTTCCTTATTTTAGGGGCAGAACACCTTGTTGTGATATTGGTAAAAGCGTAGCTCAAACTATTCTCGGTCCGGAAATCCATTTGTGAGATGTCAGAAAATAATCTGAAGGGAATGGGCACCGTATAATAGATGATACTGATGCTCAGAAGGAGTTGGGGGGGGATTTCGATGGAGAGCGAAGAAGCAATGAGTATGCCCGATGCAGATCCCGGAGGGAGGCCCTCGAGGAGATACATGATAAAGGCTCTGATTTCTCGGAGGAGATAGAGTAGGCTAAGGCGGACAATATTAGTGCTAAGTTCCTCCTTTCTACCGACAATGAAGCTGATGCTGAAAACAAAGGGGAAGAAGCTAATGAGGATGCTAGTCCCGAGGGGGTTGATGAAGGCAAAGTCCTCGAGGGGAAAAGACGAAATCCCCGATGATAATGATAGACTAGGTTTTATTTCGGTAAAGGGCTCCCTGTGGGAGTGTTGTAAATGTACGTTTGTACCACCATTTCTATAAAGGGATCTTTCGTCTTGTTTTCGCATAAACTTTCATTTTGCCTTTGTATTTACTTTTGTGGTTTGAATTTTGATGCTTGTCATTGAGGTATTATAAGATTGATTCCGCCTCATCGAGGTCTTATGATTAGTCCCCAAGCGAGATGACCTCGGCCTTCATATCAAGGGTATGCCCTTTTAGGGGTCTTATAAGTTCGATATTATGGCCTTGGCCTCTGTATTGGGGCTATGCCTTTTTAAGTTTTTACAAATGTGGTGTCGCCTCATTGAGGTCTTACAAATTGGACCTTAGGATCTTTAGATTGGGTCAAGTCGACCTCTAATATGGCTGTAGTTTTCCCTCACTTTTGCTAAAGACTTTTGAAGTTATGCCTTGGCATGTTTCGTGTTCGTTCGACTCTTGGATGGATCGAATAAGAGCCTCGATTGTAGGTTGATATGCGATGATAATTGAGTACATTGTGAGGTTCTCTCTAAGGCTGATGTTTTGAAGCCTTTTATTGAAGGCTGATTGTTTCGAAGCCTTTTATTGGAGGCTGATCGTTTTGAAGCCGTTTCATTGTGTGAAGCTGATATTATCGAAGCTCCTTTGTTTATGCCAAGGGTATCCTGATTAACCGGTTCTTTTCAAAGTATTTTCGAAGTATTTTAAGGACTTTAGTTTAATGGCGGCAGTCGGACGTCTCCGAGCCACGTTAAATTCGGCCGTAGCCTTTCGATATGACCGTAGTGTTTATGTTCGACCGTAGCCTTTAGTCCCCAGGTGAGATGACCTCGGCGTCTATATCAAGGTATGCCTTTTTAGGGGTCTTACAAGTTCTAATATATAGCCTCAGACTTAATATTGGGGTATGCATTTTTTCTAAAGTCTTATTAATTTGACGTCGCCTCATGGAGGGATTACTAGCTCGAAGTTTCCTCGTTGAGGTCTTATAAATTTTGATGTCGCCTCATAGAGGTCTTACTAGCTCGAAGTTGCCTCATTGAGGTCTTATGAATTCGAGTTTTTGACGGATCGATGAGCTGACTGTCGGTGACAATCCCCGAGTGTTCGAGAGTTTTTGGTCCCTGAGGCATCTTACGTTAAAGTAGTAAACTTCTTTAAGGCACGACGCTTTTTGATTAGAAATGAGGCTTCTTTGATTACTTGATATGTGTGTACATGTTCGGAGGCTTGATTATTCTACACGGACACGGTTCATAACTTTCTTTCTTTGAAAGGGTAACCTCTAAGGGTGGCGCCCCCTAATATTCGAGGTTTATTGAAGAGAAGCCTTGAATATTTGTCTTCCTCAGGTAGCATATAAGTGTTGCCTCGTTAACAACCTTACTAGTAAAACCCATTTGGGATAAAACCCGATCTAAGGGAAAAAGAGTACAACACATGCTTTAAAACCCAAGGTCTTCAAGCTGAAGGATGCACCGATTTCTCAATCGAACATCTGCAAAAGGTCAATGTGGAACAAAATAAAAAAGGGGAAGGTTATACCTTAACAGTAATAGCGTTTGAGCATTGATATGTTCTAATTGCTTAGCAGTTTCTCGCCTTCCATGGTGCTAAGTTTGTTGGATCCTTTGTCTACTACTCCTAGGACGCGGTGCGGTCCTTCCTAGATAGGTCCTAGTTTCCCTTCGTTTGGGTTTCTTGTGTTGAGAGTGACTCTCTTTAGAACTAAGTCCCCGACCCTGAATTATTGGAGGTTTGTTCTTCTGTTGTAGTATCTTTCAATCCTTTGCTTTTGAGCGGCCATTCGGACTAAATCAGCGTTGCGCTTTTCATCCAGTAACTCGAGGGCGGTATTCATGGCCTCGTTGTTTGAGTCCTTGGAGGCATGCCGGAACCTGAAACTTGGCTCTCCAACCTCAACGAGTATCAATGCCTTGGACCCTTATACCAAAGAGAACGAGGTCTCTCCTGTGCTTGACTTTGAAGTTGTTCGATATGCCCATAGTACTTCGGGCAGCACTTCTCTCCATTTTCTCTTTGCATTCTCTAACCTTTTCTTTAGGTTTTGAATTTGTTTGTGGACTTGGCCTGACCGTTCGCACTTGGGTGGTAGGGCGTTGATAGGATCCTTTTTATTTTATGATCCTCGAGGAACTCCGTCACTTTGCTGCCGATAAACTATTTCCCATTGTCACATGTAATCTCGAAGGGGATCCCAAATTGGCATATGATTTGGTCCCATATGAAGTCGATGACGTCCTTTTCTCTTATCTTCTCGAAAGCTTGCGCTTCTACCCATTTTGAGAAGTGGTCAGTCATAAATAAGATAAATCTAGCTTTACCTAGCGCCTTTGGTAAGGGACCAAAAATATCCATTCCCTATTTCATGAATGGTCATGGGGACAGAACTGAGTGTAATTGTTCACCAGGTTGATGAATCATTAGTGGAAATCATTGGCATTTGTCACATCTTCGAACAAATTCCTTGGTGTCTTTTTCCATGCTATCCCAGTAGTATCCTTCTCTGATTACCTTTTGAACCAAGGAGTCAGCTCGGGAATGGTTGCCACAAGAGCCTTCGTGGATTTCGCGTAGCACATAGTCGGTGACCCGGGTCCTAAAAATACTGCTAGTGGCCTGTCGAAGGTCCTTCTATACAGTATTCCATTCTCTTCAAGTGACAATCGGGCTGCCTTAGCTCGAAGGGCCCTCGATTCCTTTGGATCCGTGGGGAGCTTCCCATGTTTCAAGTATTCAATGTACTTGTTCCTCCAATCCTAAGTTAGGCTCGTTGAGTTGACTTCGGCATGACCTTCTTCGATCGCCAATTTGGATAGCTACACAACAGTCCCCAGGAGTATGTCATCCTCTTCGACAGACGATCCCAAGTTTGCGAGTGCATCTGCCTCGGTGTTTTGTTCTCGAGGTACATGGATTAGGGTCCATTCTTTGAAGTGGTGCAACGTAACTTGAAGCTTGTCTAAGTATATTTGCATCCTATCTTCTCGAGCCTCGAAGCTTCCGTTCACTTGGTTTACAACTAGAAGAGAGTCGAATTTTGCTTCGATGACCTCTGCTACCAGGCTTTTGGCCAGTTCGAGACCTGCAATCATGGCCTCATAATCGGCCTCATTGTTAGTCAATTTCGAAGTTCTTATAGATTGTCTAATTGTGCCACCCGTAGGTGGTCTTAAAACTACGCCAAGACCCGACACTTTCACATTCGAGGCATAGTCACTGAAAAGTGTCCACACCCCAGATGACGTGCCTGCTTTTAACAAGAGTCCTTTCTTACCTCAGGCACAAGGGCGGGCGTAAAATCGGCCACAAAGTCCGCCAAAATTTGGGACTTGATAGCTGTTTGGGGTTGATACTCGATGTCATACCCCCGAGTTCAATGGCCTATTTGACCAATCGGCCCGATAACTCGGGCTTATGAAAAATGCTTCGAAGGGGGTACAGAGTTAAAACACATATACGATGGCATTGGAAATAAGGTTTCAATTTACGAGATGCACTTATTAACGCAAGAGCTATTTTTTCTAAGTGCGGGTACTTGGTTTCAGCATCTCCTAGGGTCCGACTCACGTAATAGACAGGGAATTGCATACCTTGTTCTTCTTGAATCAACACACCACTTACCTCTACCTCAGACACAGTCAAATATAAGTATAGCATTTCGTCCTCTTTCGGGGTATGGAGCAGAGGTGGGCTCGAGAGATACTGCTTTAGTTCTTCCAAGGCATGTTGGCATTCCGGAGTCCACTCGAAATTGTTTTTCTTCTTGAGTAGGTAGAAGAAGTGGTGGCTCTGATCTGATGACCTCGGGATGAATCGACCTAAGGACGCTATCGGCCTGGTTAGCCGTTGTTCTGCTTTCACGTTGTTTACCACGATGATTTCGTCGATGGCCTTGGTTTTGTCGGGATTGATTTCTATTCTCCGGTTCGACACCATGAAGCCTAAAAATTTTCCCGATCCAGCTCCGAAGGCGCACTTCTCGGGGTTGAGCTTTTGTTGTACCTTCTAAGGACATCGAATGTTTCCTGCAAATAAGTCAAATGGTCCTTTGTGCGCAGGGACTTAACTAGCATGTCATCAATGTAAACTTCCATAGATTTTCCTATTTGATGTTAGAACATCTTATTAACTAGGCGTTGATACGTGGCTCCCGCATTTTTTAGCCCGAAGGGCATTACATTATAACAATATGTACCATACTTCGTGATGAACAAAGTTTTTTCTTGGTCTTCCGGGTTATATTGGATCTGATTGTACCCGGAGTAGGCATCGAGAAATGTAAGGATCTCGTGGCCGGCCGTGGCATCAATCAAGCGGTCGATGTTGGGAAATGGGAATGAGTCCTTAGGGCATGATTTGTTCAGGTCTTTGTAATCCACGCACATTCTTAATTTATTTCCTTTTTTGGGGACTACTACCACATTAGCTAACCATTCTGGATATTTCACCTCCCTAGTGGATCCTATTTCAAGGAGTTTTGTTACCTAATCTTTGATGAATTCATGTTTAACCTCGGACTAAGGCCTCCTTTTTTGCTTCATCGGTTTGAACCTGGGGTCGAAATTTAGTCGATGGGTGGTTACTTTCGGCGGGATCTGTGTCATGTCTAAATGGGACCAAGCGAAGCAATCAATGTTATTAATAAGGAATTGAATGAGTTTTCTCCTGAGTTCGGGGTTTAGTCCCGTTCCCAGGTATAACTTTCGGTCTGGAAGATGCTCGATCAAGATGGCATGTTCAAGTTCTTCGACCGTCGACTTTGTTGCGTCCGATTCTTCGGGGGAAACGAAGGCTCGAGGAGTGATGAAGTCTTCTGCATCATCCTCCATCAACTGTTCACATGTGGCCTGTGCCTTGGGGATCTGCTTGTCTTTTGAGTTCTCCGAAGCGGAAGATGTCGATGATGATGCCATGTCATGCATCGCAAACATCTCTTTTGCTGCATGTTGCTCTCCATACACCATCTTCACACCGTATTTTTTTCGGAACTTCATCATTTGATGAACAATTGATGGAACTTCCCTCACGCTATGTATCCACGTCCTTCCAAGTAAGGCATTGTACCTCATATCACCTTCGATGACATGAAACTTGGTATCTTGAATTGTACCGGCCACGTTGATTGGGATGATGATTTCCCCCTTTGTTGTCTCACTTGCCATGTTGAATCCATTAAGGACTCGAGAGGCTAGTGTGATCTAATTGAGCAGTCCGAGCTGCTCCACCACTTCTGACCTAATTATGTTGGCCAAACTACTTGGACCCATGAGCACATGTTTAATTTGAACTTTATTCAGAAGGAATGAAATTACCAATGCATCATTGTGAGGCTGAGACAAGTCCTTGGCATATTCTTCACCGAAAATAAGATCATCCTCGAGTATGTAACTTCGATCTTGTTTTTCCCTTGTCATAGATACTCTTGTTCGTTCAAAAATGGGTGCCTGCAGGACGTCGACTCCTCCAACGATCATAGGAATGATATGTGGCGGTTCTTCCTGTTCATTTTTTCTGTTTGCCTCTCTTTCTCGAAATTGATTCTTAGCTCGATCACTGAGGATCTCTCGAAGGTGACCTTTGGTGGTCAATCTGGCTACCTCTTCTCGAAGCTGTCTACAATCCTCGGTCCTATGACCCTGAACGCCGTGGTATTTTCATATTAATTCGGGGTTCCTTTGGGAAGGATATTACCACACGAGCTTTAACCACTAGTTCACCTTGAAAATGGTAATTACAATTATATATGATTATAAAAATATGTGATCTATTTTAATACCAGTTGTTTAGGCAGTAGATTCTGAGTATGAAGTGAGGAAAACAAAATAAGAGCGAAAAGAACTAGATTACGCAAACCAGGTATCAAACAGGTCAGTCTCGAGGTGTTCGGGTAGGCCTCGAGGTCGAGCTTGAGAATCTTGATTAGGGGCTATCGATAAGAATGGAACAGTGTTAAAGGCCTCAAGAATGGCCTATTTAAGATCAATGACAAGTGGTAAATTGAGAATAATTAAAGAACACAATAAATGAGAAACAATAGTTTAATGAAGCAATAGTATAGAGTGTTTTTATTAGAGAGCAGAGGATGTTCTTGTTCTTGTATTGAATATCATATATCTTACAAAGTGACAAGGGTCCCCTTTATATATGAGGGGTAATCTCACATGGTACATGTGTACTTAATACAAAGAGATATGGCTGGTACAGTCATTTAATGCCACAGTACAGGCTTGTACTTTTTTGTGTACTTTTGTCAGCTTTGAGCATGTGTCCCTTGGTAATTTCCTGCCTTCCTATGTTGGCCTATGATATGCACTATCTCGGGCTCGAAGACCTTCCATATGCATTTCCTCGAGGTCGAGGGCCTTCGATATGGATTACCTCGATATCGAGGACCTTTTTATGTTGATTGCCTCGAGGTCGAGGACCTACGATATGTCCCTTGATACAAAAACATGGCCCTTCAAGCCTTCTGGGTGTCAAAATGATCGTAAAATCGGGCTCTACGATTTTAGCCGCATACACCACCTGGTATCCTTGATTTTACCTATGGCTGGTATGACATTCGAGTCATCGATGTTAAAGTTACATTCCGACAACTGGGTCGACCTCCTGTCGAACCCGGTCTTGCTCATAAGTCCCCGAGAATTTCTGCCTCGATCCGTCCCTCGATCATTTTAAGGTATGTACCGCCTTGAAGTGTTTCTTTGATCTGACATATGATTGGTATCTCTCCTTGCTCGGCCTCAGCTCTCTTTATGGATTTATGGATTCCTTAGAATATAACCTGCTTTGGTATGATGAACCGGAAGGGGCTCCCAATTGGTCATCCTCGACCCTAATTTTTGATTGGTACCTGTTGTAGACGTCCGCCCAAGTTATGGCGGGATACTCGATCAAATTTTGATTCAGCTATTTCAAATCTATCGAGCTTTGCTCGTTCAAGCCCTGAGTAAAGGTCTGCACTGTCCAGTCATTGGAGACTGGTGTAATTCCATTTTCTCCATCTGAAAGAGAGATACAAACTCCCTTAATATCTCATTCTCCCTTTGTTTAATTTTGAAGACGTCGGACTTTCTTGTAGCAACCTTGATGGAACCAACATGTGCCTTCAGAAAAGAGTCTGCCATCAATGAATCTATCGAGCTCGGTGGTAAGTTATGATACCACATCATGGCCCCCTTTGACAGTTTTTCTCCATATTTTTTCAATAAGACAAACTCAATCTCGCCATCCTTTAAGTCGTTCCCTTTTATACCACAAGTGTAAGTGGTAATATGATCATTGGGGTCCATGGTCCCATTGTACTTCGGAATATCGGGCATCCTGAACTTCTTCGGAATGGGCTTTGGAGCCGCACTCGATGGAAATGGTTTTTGCACGAACTTCTTCGATTCTACCCCCTTCAAAATCAGAGGTGCACCCGGGATCTGATCGACCCTCAATTTATAGGATTCTACTTTTTCTCGTTAGCTTCTATCTTATTTTCTTCCGATTCAATTCTTTTGGTGAGGACCTCGAGCATCTTCACAATAGTGGGGTCTGCTGCTAACCCATTATTGCTTGATCTTTCTGGTTCCTGCTCGACTCGAGGATTTGCTTCATGTACTGTCGTGCTTGGAGTTTTCTGCTTGCTCTGTAGTTGAAGAATATCCACTTGTTGGGCTTGCAACATTTCAAAACTGACTTATAGGCTAACTTCTTTTTCTTCCTGAGCTGGAGTTATCTTCGCTTCGTGTTGGTCACCTTCGCACACATCTCTGGCGGTATCAGAGCCTACATCGATATGCACAACATTGCGTGAGGCCATATTGATGGGGAGTGGTACTGATACTACCCCAGGATTTTATGGTGGTACATCGGCAATTAGGGCCGCCGCACTGTTCTCTCCATGGGACTCAAGGCCATTGTTTTCACGTGTGTCTGCTGAGTTAGACATTTTTGACCTGAAATCAAAGATTCTTGGACAAGAAAAAGTGTGAAGAATAACTTGTGTTTTCAGAAAACCAGCACTAAAACAATCACTATTATTTATAGCCCCACGGTGGGTGCCAAAATATTTACCTTGAAAATGGTATTAATAATTATATTTGATACATGGTCCTAAAAATACATGATTTGTTCTAACACTAGTCGTTAGGTAAGGAAACACTAAGTGTAAGTAATAGAGAAATGATGCGCAAACCAGTATGGTCACAGGACTGGGGACCTCGAGCTCACTAATATCGGGCCTCGAGGGTAGCCTTCGGCAGTTCTTAATGAGCAATCGATGAAGAAATAATGATATTGGGGGCCTTGGGGACAGCCTTTCACAGCTAGTGATAGGAAATAAATGAAGAAAAATAAATGAAGACAATAAGTAAAGAGCAATAAATTTATAGACTAATTGTTGAGCACGTTTAGCAAGAAAAGCAGAGAATGTTCTGTTGTATTCAATATTCATATGTGTTACAAAATGACAGGGGTCCCCTTTATATAGGAAGGGGGAGTCCCAGCATAGTACATGTCTAATCATGACAAGGAAATGCTAATGTTACAGTTGTATAATGGCTCAGTACGGACTTGTACTATTCTTGCAGACCTTGCCAGCTCTAATCATGTGCCCTTGGGAATTTTCCGCATTTCCATGACGGTCATCGATTTTCGTACTGCCTCGAGGTATGCTGTGATGAGTCCTCGATATGCTCTCTTGAGGGCAGTACTTCGGAGATGAGCCTCAGGCTGTGCTTCGAGCCCCTCGAAGCCGGGCTTGGGATGTCATAGAGGCTCTAAAATCGGACTTCCCCGATTTTGGCCGTATACAGTAGCTCTTTCACAAGCATCTAACAATTGGAACTTAACCGCATTCTGCATCAATTTAGTCAACAGAGATGAAAGAGTAGAGAACCGCTCCACAAATTTCATGTAATACCCAACTAAGCCCAAGAAATTGTAAATCTCTGTTGGAGTTGTAGGTCTAGGACAATTCTTCACAGCTGAAATCTTCTGAGGATCTTTCTTCTCTGGAGACGACATGACCTAAGAATCTGACTGATCAAGCCAAAATTTGCATTTTGATAACTTAGCATACAACTTGTGCTGATACAGAGTCTGCAGAACCGCCCTAAGATGATAGGCATGATCCTCTTGACTTCGTGAATATACAAGGATATCGTCAATGAACATTATCACAAAAGAGTCAAGGAAAGTCTTGAAGACTTGATTCATAAGATCCATGAAAGTTTTCGGGGTATTTGTTAGCCCAAAAGACATTACTCGAAATTCAAAGTGCCTACCGGGTCCTGAAAGCTGTTTTCGGAATATTCTGCTTCCTGATCTTCAATTGGTGATACTCGGATCTTAAATCAATTTTGGGGAAGTATTTGACACCCTGAAATTTGTCAAACAATTCATCTCGCAAGCTCGCCGCGAAGAATTTCTGTAATCATCAAACATGTAGGCCTACCTTGGCATCTCTAAACCTCGAGACTTAGGTGAAATTTTTCGGGGTCTGACAAAATCACTCCCCCCTCTCTAAAATATGTGTTTTACCCATTCAAAATAACCCCAAAGTCATTTCACAAGAAATGGGGCCGAGTTAAAAAAAAATGAAAATGGACCCTTCGAACACAACTATGTGGTCGCAAAGCGGACCGCAAAAAAGTTATGCGGGCCGCATATGGGACCGCAAAATTGAATCCAAAAACTATGTTGGCCTAGATCGGTCTGCATCCAGATCTACAGTCACAGACCAGTTCTACGGCCTGGAAATGGACCGCTGAATCTCTCTCTGAAAATCATCATGGAAAATCTGTGACGGAAATGCAAATTGCGAAACAGGTATGCAATCGCATAATGGACCACAAAGTAACCTTCAAAATTCAACAAATTTCTGCTCAACTCTGTGATGACTATGCGGTCCGCTAAATTGATTTGCGGCCCGTGAAATTGATTTGTTGTTGCAAAAGTGACCATTGAATTGACGAAACTCCGGGTTCTATGTGAAATTTTATGGGGTCTTTTAGTGACAACACCTAACACTGCTGGCTAGGCAAGGCAACAATTTCACAATAGCAATAAACTCAATTAACAGACTTTAATGGTCTTAATAGCGGAATAATCATAAAATATCTGAAAACAACAACAATCGAGCAACAACAATCATCCCACGATCTGGTGTCAACGAGTACATGAGCACGACAGAGTCTCAAATTAAATCCTCAATACAAAATTGTCTAATTGATAGAGCAATGATAACAAAAATAAACAAAAGAGAACTTCTAGGTCTGCGGACGACATAACAGCTACCCCATAGTCTCCACAAGCTAGAACCGGAGCATACTCTAGCAATCACCATGCCCGGCACTACCTGGATTTGCACATAAAGTGTTAAATATAGTATGAGTATATCCGATTCCATCCATTTAATAAGTAACAAACCTAACCTTGGGCTGAAAGAAATTATGAGCTCGAAAGAAAGTTAGTGTCAAACACCAATTATCTGTAACAAAATAGTGAAGCCATTAATTATACTCACACTCAGCACACTTACGCTGTCAGGCACAACTGTCCCTCACCATCACACACACAACCACACTCAGAACTATACTGGTGCCTGGCACAAATGCCCCTCACCAAAGCACATATATGACCATGTGCTCGCACTCGCTATGAGTACTAGATTACGGAGGGGCAGACCCTTGGCCAATTTCTACTCAAATATAATCCAAAAATAAATATTACATAGCCCAACCATGGGTCCTGGTGCAAGCTTCGCCCCCTACTCAGTACCAGTTAGCCGAACATGGAACTAGCGTACGCGTCACCTCAAAATTAATACCACATCAACTCCATGGCCCTAGCTCAATCATCAACCGCTCCAGTCTCAATGAACCACATCTCATAGTACTCAGTTCGATAATGTTACACATATGTGGTATCACCAACATGTGAGAAATCATAATAACAATGCACTGAGACAAAAATATCATACACGGATATAGCATCATGACTGAGAGTATGTCTATAACTAAGGTAAACAACTCAAAAACAAAAAGAATATCCCTATCATGTCTCAAATAAAAAAACACATATCTTAGGCATGGCTTCTAACATGAACCATAGGTCAAATAATCATACAAGTAGAGAAAACACGGATACAACAAGGCATGATAGAAAAACAAGTCTCAACACTGGGTTTGCAACTCGGAACGCGACAAAAATTACAAATTCCGAACAAACATTCTAATATGAGTCCAAATATATGTATTTCATCAAAATCCAACCTCACCTCGACACTCAAATAATCAATTTTCACTCTCCAAAATCATAGTCAAAATATCCCAAATCCCACCTTTAATTCACCAATCAAATTCTAAATTAAGGTTGGAATATGAATAATAAATAAATTCGAGTAAAAAATACTTACCCCAATCCAAATCATGAAAATCCTCTACAAATCTCCCAAAGCCGAGCTCTAGATCTCCCAATGTGATTAAATAACAAAAACCTGGAAATAAAGTACTTAAATGATTTCTCCCTGGCATTGATGAGTGGTGATTTTACCACTCTTCTAGTCTCTTTTCTTTAGATTTTGCATCCTTTAATTATAATTTGAGGTCGTTTATGGTGTGTGTTTTTAGATTTTGAGGTAAATTATTCCATGAAGTGATTTGAATTCAATTGAAGCGGAATTGAGCAAAAAAAGAGTAGAAAAAGTGCAAAACTCTTCAGTGATTCTGCATCTGTGGAACACTGGTCGCTTTTGTGACCTCGCATCTGCGAGGAAATGGTCCGTATTTGCAGAATTGAGCTACCTTCCCTTGGATTGCATCTGCACGAGAAGATCCACGTCTACGAAGGTGCACCTACGCTTAACGCCTGCATCTGCAATCACGCATCTGCGCATGTAAGCCTGCTTCTGCGGAGACAGCGTTTCTCATCATGGGCCGCTTCTGCGTGAGGCTATTCGCATATGCGGAGCCGCACCTGCGAGGATCTTTCCGCAGGTGTGGCCAACGAGCATCAGACCTGGGCAGACTTGGAAATTCACATCTCCTCAACTCCAGACCCACAAATACATTACCTAGCTTATCTTTGGCATATCTTTGGCTTATTTGTTTTCCTTAGACTAGAGAGAATAAGTTTTGGAAGCTATGGTTATTGCACACACACTTGGGTCTTGAATATTTGAACCTTTTGGTTGAGAATTTCTTACTCATTTATGCTCATTTCTTCATTTCCTTGCTTTGTATTGAATATTTAAGTGTGTAGTATTTCTTTCCAACACTTGAATATTGTTTATGGAAATATTCATATTTAAAGTGTGGATTAAATATCTTGTTTTGCTTATGTATTGAACGATTTTTAGTTATATTGAAGTGAGTTATTGTTTCTTTAATCATTCTCGTTCTTTAATGTTTCCAAAGGGATTAGCTAACCCTAGGACTCACTCATTAACTTCGAATTAATTTGGGAAAGATTATTTGGGTTTGGAAAGATTAAACAAGAACTTGAGGCTTTAACCCTCATTTTATATATTCTACCTAGGGATAGGATTGAACTACTTGTAGCCGTATTTGGGTGTGTTTAATTGTTTAATTGTTTCAGGGATAATTCAATTAGGAAGTCTTGCTAGTCTTCGGAAGAAGCTAATATAGAATTATTACTCGAGGCTAATTAACATAAACTCGCTCATATTTGTAAAATCGTGAAATACATTGGATCGTTACTTGAGTATAATTCCCGATGCATCCATGCTTGTAGCCATTGATCCTTTTATTTTCTTTCTAGGTTAGTTTACATTTTCGCCTTTAACTATAATATTTTCACAACCACATTCTAATTGTTTGGCATTGCATAATAAGTGATAATTCTCTTACATGCCTAATCGCCTACATATTGTTCTCTGTGGTATTCGACTCCGACTCATAGTTGGGTAAATTATATTGCATGCGACCGTGTCCATTTACTTTTTAGTAGTGGATTTGGACATCATCAGGTATACACATTGCGATTGCCAAGAGCAATCCCATTCCCAGTCGTTGACCCTTCTACGTGAATGTGAGGCTACCCATACGAGCACGATGCTCAAACTTGTTGGGCCTATATGAACGCGGTCACATGCTCGTGAACGCGAACACCAAATGCATGCCATCTATCCAACCGACCTTCCTCCACGAGGATGCTACTCCCAGGTCGCAAAGGAAAAGGACATTACGCCTCTTGCTCCGCGAACACGACTACCACATTGTGAATGCAAATAAAAAATATCACCTTCCACCAAAATACCCTCTGCATTCGCGATACACCAACCACGATCACGAAGGTACACCGGAACATTAGAAAACCAGCAGTTCCAAAACATAGGAAAATTGTCTGAAATGCAATCAAAATGCACCCGAGGCCCTCAGGACCACGTCCAATCGCACCAACCAATCATAAAATATAGCACGAACCTACTCAAGACCTCAAATCACACAAACAACATCAAAATTATGAATCATATCTCAATTCAATCCTAAGGAACTAATCCAAATTACTAGATTCAAAACTTACGCCGAACAAGCCTAAACAATTTGGAATGACATTAAATTTTGCACGCAAGTCCAAAATTACATAACAGACCTATTCCAACTCCTGAAACCACAATTCGAACCCAATATCATCAAAGCCAACTCTTGGTCAAACCTATCAACCTTCAACTTTTTAAATTTTTCCAATTGAACCAAATCAACCTAGGAATCTCCAAATTCAAATACGGGCATATGCCTAAGTCCAAAATGACCATACAAACCTATTGTAACCATCAAAACACCATTCCAATGTCATCTCACAAAAGTCAAACTTCGATCAATTCTTACAACTTAAGCCTCCAATCAAGGGACTTAGTGTCCCAATTCAATCCAAAACTACCTCAAAACCAAACCAAGCACCCCCGCAAGTCACATAATCACAAATTCACATATGTAAGGCATCAAATAAAGGAAACAAGACTAAAATACTCACGACAATCGGCTAGGTTGTTACAGATAGGTTAAGCTCATTTCTCTTAAACCATAGATTTCAACGAGGTAGTAGTGGCACAACTCTCTTTATTAAAAGATCTAGTGCTGAAAATCTTATTATTCAAATATATGTGGATGACATTATTTTTGGAAGTACTAACATTATTCTTTGCAATGAATTATTTAATATCATGAAAGGTGAATATGAAATGAATATGATGGAAGAATAAAATTTCTTTCTTTGACTTTAAATCAAGAAAACTTCTAAAGGGATATAGCCAAACCAAGAATACATGGAAGCTTCTGAAAAAGTTTGGCATGGAAAATGCAAAAGCTATTGGAACACCTATGAGTCCATCCACAACCCTTGAAGAAGAAAAAAACAGAAAAGAGATTGATGAATCAATGTACAAAGAAATTAGTGGCTCACTTCTCTATCTCACTACTAGTCAACCATATATCATGTTTAGTGTATACAAATGTGCAATGTTTGAGTCAGCTCCTAAAGAATCTCATCTTACTATGGTAAAACGTATAATTAGATATCTCATTTGAACAAGTAAATTTGGTTTATGGTATCCATACTTTGATAATTTTAATCTCGAAGGCTTCTCAGAAGCAGACTTTGCAGCAGATAAAAGTGAAAGAAAAAGCACTAGTTGCACATGTCAATTATTGGACAATGCTCTAATATTGTCGCATAGTAAGAAGCAAAATTTTATCGCTCTATTAACAACTGGAGATGAATATCTTGCAATTGATAGCTATTTTACTCAAGTTCTCTGGTGCATGGATTATATTATGATCTTCATCATAACTCCATACCTATTCAATGTAATAATACTAGTGCTATCAATTTGTCAAAAAAATCCTATGCATCACTCTTAGTCTAAGCGAATAAAAAATAAGCATCATTTTATTCGTGAACATGTTGCAAAAGGCTCAACGTTGAGGTTCAATTTGTGCACATATTTACAAAACCATTACTGGAAGAAAGATTCTTCTTTTTATGAAAATAGATTGGTATAGGCTCTATGTCCAACTTTTCGAAATAATTTTGGGTCATCAAGATTACTAAGCCTGTAAAATATTTTATTATCTTTTTGATATGTGAAAATTAAGTTTATTCAAACCATCTTAGATGCTTTTATTACCATAATTACATGCATTGTAAACAACCGAAGTGACACTTGCGAGCTATCACTTTAGTTCTCTTTTCCAACATCATCTCTTTAGCTGAAACAACCCTACACTCTCTCAACAGCCTTCTTAAGACCCTTATTCTCCACACTTCAAAACTAAACTTAGAGATCAGAATGGAAAAATCAAAGACATTTTCCTCTCTATCCACTACTCGAAGAAGTTCTAAAACCCCAAATCCTTAAAAAAATTGTTAATCTTGAATCATCCCTTGACTCTGACAGTCACGACCCCAAATCACAATTCCGTGATAGCGCCTATAATGATAATAGGAGCTGACAACTCACACATACCAACATCCTAAATTCAAAATATACTGAAATAGGTTTAAATAAGTAAAACTCACTTAAAAACTGCTTGAAAACACCACAACTCAATGCAGAATTTCCCAAATATTCGGGTGTCACGGAGTACACGAGCATCTAAAATTAACACAGTCTGACAAATGAAACACCATCTAGGAAGGTAGAACAATATAAACAAATCTAGAAGATAAAGGATGAGAGTTGAGGTTTGCGGACGCCATGGAAGCTACCTCAATAATCTACGACTTATTAAACTCCAGAAATCGACAACCACCGTGCTCGGAAATACTTGGATATGCACACGAAGTGAAGGGTATGGTGTGAGTACAACCAACTCAATAAGTAACAAGTCTAATATTTGGAATAAATGTAGTGACGAGCCCGAACAATATGGTCCAAATACATAAATAAACTGTACGAAAATTAACAGAAAATATGACCATAATATCTCAGAGAAACTCATAATCTTCAGGTACCAGTACAGGAATGTAGACATGCTTCCAGGTTAAAAGTTGAGATCAACACAGATAAAATACACCAAGTCTGAATGATATGAGGAATATGACATCTATATATCTACATGCCAATATGCATATCGTATGTGATGCGACACAATGAAAGCCTCGCGTACTCACTCTCTTAGAGTACTCAACCTGATTGTCTCAATTATCACTCAACACACTCAATCACTCAGCACTATATGGTACCCGCTGTGGCGTACATCACAATCCCATCATGAATCAATAGCAATTGCGCTAAGTGTAGGTGTGTAGTCTCGAGCGTGTGGGATCCTGCCCAAGCGCTAATAAATCTTGCAGCGGCGCACAATCTGATCCCATCGTGAATCAATAAAACATGTTGCATCGTGCCACTCGATCCCCTCATGAGTCAATAGTGCCTACTACGGTGTGCAGCCCGATCCCATCAATATCACTCATAAACAAGCCCTCAACCTCACTCAGTCATCAATCTCCCCAGTCTCTCGGGCTCACAAAACTCATGTTAAGCAGCCCAAATAGAGTACAGTAATAATATTCAGTTAAGATAAATACATAGTACTGTAGAACCAAATGAATCACGATTACTACGGTGCACTCTTATACGCCCAACACCTAGTATACACGTCACCCCAACACCAATCACATAGCACATAATTTCAGGGATTCATACCCTCAAAACCAAGTTTAGTGTTGCTTACCTCAAACTGTACAAATTTCTCGAACAAGCCATTGCCTCGCGAAACAGCCTTCGAACGCCTCGAATCTAGCCACAAACAATTCGGTACAATCAACTCAAGCTATAAGAATCAATTCCATATGAAAATTCTAACTTCTTAATCAAAAGTCAAAAGTCAAATCAAAAGTCAATCCTGAGCCCACGTCTTAGAATCTAAGAAAAGTTACAAAATTTGAAAGCCCATTCAACCACGAGTCCATCCATACCAAATTTACCAAATTCCGACACCAAATCGTCACTCAAATCCCCAAATTTAACTCTCCAACCCCTAGCCCAAAACTCCTAAAATTCCACCTCAAAAAACATAAACTAGGTGCTAGTCAATGCCTAAACAATATTATTGCACAAAAATGATCAAAAGTGTCTTACCTCAAGAAAGACCTCGAAATCCCTATCCAAAAATGCCTCCAACCGAGCTTCAAAAGTCCAAAAATAATAAAATCTCGGAAACCCTTCGAAATGTAATCTGCTAATGCTTTCGCACATACGCTCAACTTGACCGCACCTACGGTTCTGCAGGAGCGACCATTCTTCCTCTTCTGCATTATCCCTGAAGACCTCCTACCCCTGATTCTTCAAACAAGGCTCCGCATTTGCGGAGCTGTACTAGCGAGAAGACTTCTACTTCTGCCCACCTACATCACCAGCCCCATTCTCACATCTGCGATTCTCTTTCCGCATCTGCAAACTCGCAGGTGCAGAAATCCCCTAGCGCCTGTGCAGTTACCCCAGCTCACCCAAATCTGCGTCTGTGATTCCATCCACACACTTTCAGCCTCGCACCTGCGACCATGACCTTCGCAGGTGCGATCACCCCAGTCTAGGCCTGTCCAGCCATGCTTTAAGTTCAAAATTTGATTCGTTAACCATCTGAAATCCATCTGAGGCCCCCCGGACGTCAAAAAAATACTAACAAGTCCTAAAACATGATAGGAACTTAGTTGAGGCCTCAAATCAAATTAAACAACATAAAAAACACGAATCACACCTTAATTCAAGCCTAACAAAAACTAAGAAATTCCAACTTCTACAATCGATGCTGAAACCTATCAAATCAACTCTGATTGACCTCAATTTTTGCACAAAAGTAATAAATGACACAACCAACCTCTCCCAACTCCTGGAACCAAAATACAAGCATGATAACCACAAAGTCAACACTCAGTCAAACCTCTCAACTTTCCAAACTTCAAAGTTTCCAACTTTTTCCATTTCGAGCCTAAATCAACTATGGACCTCCAAATCACTATCCGATCACACTCCCAAGTCCAAAATAACCCTACGGAGCTATCGAAACCGTCAAAATTCCAGTTCGGATTCATTTACATATAAGTCAATATCCGGTCAGCACTTTCAACTTAAGGTTCCAACCTTGGGACTAAGTGACCCAACTCATTTTGAAACATCCCCGGACCCAAACCAACTACCCTGGAAAGTTATATAATGACATTTGAGCATAAGTTTAGCAGTAAGCGGGGGAACGGGGATACAACACTCAAAATAATCGGCTGAGTCATTACATCCTCCTCGTCTTAAACAAACGTTCGACCCCGAACGAATCTAGAATTATACCTGGAGTCTCAAATAGGTATGGATATCTGCTCTAAATATCCCTCTCGGTTTCCTAAGTAGCCTCCTCAATTGGCTAAACTCTCCACTACACCTTCACTGAAGTTATGTTCTTTGCCTCAACTTTCGATGCTCCTAGTCCAAAATGTCTACCAGATCCACATTATAAGTCAAATCACCATCCAACTTAACCGTGCTCAAATAAAAAACATGAGATGGATCGCCGACATACTTCCAGAGCATGAACACATTAAACACTAGATGAACCCTCGACAGACTAGGCGGCAAAGCAAACTTGTAACCTTTCGATCGGTGTAGCTCTTTTGTCTAGACTGCACCATGCGAAGTCAATCCTGAATCAACTTAATCTTGTCCAAAGCATCCTGAACCAAGTTAGTTTCCAATATCCTAGCCTCACCCGGCTCAAACAAACCCATTGGAGACCAACACCGTCTCCCATACAAAGCCTTATAGAAAGCCATCTGAATGCTCGATTGGTAGTTGTTGTTGTAGGCAAACTCTACAAGCGGCAGAAACTTATCCCAAGAATAATAAAATTCTATGACACAAGCGCGTAGCATATCCTCCAATATCTAATAATGTGCTTAGACTGTCCGTTCGTCTAAGGGTGGAATGTTGTGCTCAACTCAACCTGTGTGCCTAACTCCCGTTGCACTACTCTCCAAGATTGTGATATAAATTGCATGCCTTGATCTGAAATAATTGACACCGGAACGCCGTGAAGGCGAACAATCACGCATATGTGGATCTGAGTCAACCACTCTAAATAATAAGTATTCCCAACTAGAATGAAATGCGCGGACTTGGTAAGCTGATCCACAATCACCCAAATGACATCAAACTTCCTCGAAGTATGTGGGAACTCAACTACAAACTCCATGGTGATACACTCCCATTTCCAGTACAGAATCTCAAGCCATTGAACCAATCTGCCCGGTATCTGATGCTCATACTTCACCTGCTGACAATTTAGGCATCGAGCTACAAACCCCACTATGTCTTTCTTCATTCTCCTCCTCTAATAGTGCTGCCTCAAGTCCCGATACATCTTTATTGCACCCGGATGAATGGAATATCACGAACTGTGGGCCTTCTCAAGAATCAACTCACATAGCCCATCCACACTGAGCAGACAAATCCGACCCTGCATCAGCAACAACCCGTCATCTCCAATAGTAACATAATTAGCATCCCTGTGTTGAACCGTGTCCTTAAGGATAAGAAAATGGGGATCAGCATACTGATGTTGTATGATGCAATCATATAAGGAAGACCGATAAACCATACTAGCTAGAACGCGACTGGGCTCCGAAACATCTAATCTCACAAACTGGTTATCCAAGGCCTGAACAAATGATGCAAGCGGTCTATCACCAACATGAATAAATGCAAGGCTACCCATGTTCACCAACTTTCTACTTAAGGCATCGGCCACCATATTGGCCTTCCCCAGATGATACAAAATGGCAATATCATAGTCCTTTAGCAACTCCAACCATCTCCAGCTACCTTAAATGTAGATCCTTTTGTTTGAACAAGTGTTGAAGACTTCGATGATCCCTAAATACTTCAATAACACACCGTAGAGATAGTGCATCCAAATATTCAATGTATGACTTATGACTACCAACTCCAAATCATAAACATGGTATTTCATCTCATTGAGCTTCAACCTGAGTAAAGCATAAGAAATCATTCTACCCCCTTCATCAAGAAACACCCAATACCAATTCGAGAAGCATCACAGTACACTGTATAAAAGTCTGATGCTGAAGGTAAGACTAGAACTAAAGTTGTGGTCAAGGCAGTCTTAAGCTTCTTAAATCTCTCCTTACACTCATCCGACCACCTGAATGGTGCGCCCTTCTAGGTCAATTTGGTAAAAGGCATTGCAATGGACGAGAAACCCTCCACAAAGTGATGAAAATATCTGGCCAAGCCGAGAAAACATAGAATCTTTGGAGCTCAAGACGGTCTGGGCCAACTCTCAACTACCTCTGTCTTCTTTCGATCCACCTTACTCCCCTCAATGGACAACAAGTGAACCAAGAATGCCACTGAATATGTCTCCTCACAGAAGAGAAATATTGTTGTGCCGAATGATCGGGCAAGGGAAATATCTGAGAAGGCCGAGCTAAAGCTGGCTCGAGCAGTTGCTAATGCACGCATTCAAGCCAGGAGGCAAGCCCTCGAGGAAGCGAGCGCTAAGGGCATCAATCTCTCTTCTAAGATCGAAGACGATGGGGACTTGGAGGAAGAATTAAAAATGCCGACTACGTCAGACAAGGGCCCTGAAAGCGGCTCAGATAATAGTGAAGGCGAAGAGTAGATTCTCCTTCTATATGGGACCTTTGGGGGAACTTTTGTAGGAACATCTTTGTAAATGCATTTTATGAAATAAAATACCTCGTTGTTACATATTACAAACTTTGTTTTGCACTGTCTACGCAAAAGTTGACTTTCAAGCTTAGACCTTTAGCCCTTCGGAACCCGTACTTGCAATAGAGGACCCCCTCGAGATCGGACACCTTCTTGAGGTTAGGTCGGTATATGAGCTTTGATCCCTCAAATGTTGTATGGCGGTGTCATTTATGTGACATGACCGTGAAGTGACCGAGGTTGCCCCACCGGTACACTTCCCCAAACGTTATGACGACTTTGTCAGAAATTGAATGGCTTTCAAAGTAGTTGGTTAGCCACCTCTTTCTCTCTCTATATATTAAGTCTTGCATCTTTGCAAAACTTAGCTTTCCTTTCAACTTTCTCTGCCCTTTCTCATTTTTGCAAAAACTGCTTCATTCCTTCCTATTTATCTTTGCTTGAGTAGTTATGGTTGCCGTACCCGAATCCGTTCATCAAGAAGAGGAGAAGCTTTCTTATGCATCTTGCCCGGTTGGTGGTACACCGCTGGCGTATGGTGAGTTGACCTCGAGCTTATTTGCTTTGAAGAAATATATTGCATTAGAGAAACCTTTCGATGCCCCGGGCCATCGAGACTATGAATCGAGGTTCATCTGATTGATAGAAGAAAACCATATCGAGACCGTAAAGAGAGACTGTGGCTGGGGAGAATATGTGATGCTGAATATACCTTCTCGAGAAAAGAATATCATGAAACATGTGGATGTATTCCTGAACGTATATATGTACCCATTCATATTGGGCCCCCTCGACCGCCTGGTGCTCGAGTTCTGCAAGAGGTACTGAGTCACCCTGGCTCATATTCACCCCTCTTTTTGGTAGATAGTGCCGACGATGAGGTATTTTACTGAAAAGGCTGGGCTCGAGTTTACCCTTAGCCACCTTATTAGAGTTTATCAACCTCAGCATTGTCGGGGATTGATTGTGTTACGACGCTGATCCACGGGGCCCTTTATTTCCAATGATGACGAGGACCGGAACAAAGGATGGATGAGTCGGTTTGTCCGGGTGAGGACCCCCAATATTATTCCTGCAGATTTCCTACCGTTTCCTGAGAAGTGGAACTTCAAAAGTAAGCTACGTCGTACCTTAGTGCTCTTTGCTTTGGTTGATGTATAAGAATGTTTCTTTCTTTTTCTCAGTGGTTCCATGGATGCCGGAAGAGATCTTCGATCTTGCGGACTGGACTCGGAAGCTAGCAGCTTCGTCGACCTACGATGAACGCAAGTGGCGAGATCTGTCAAAGGGCAGATGGGAAGCAAAACACCATGGTATGAGCCATGTGACTACCCCTTTGATAATGTTTCCTTTTATGCGTGCTAACTCTGCTACCACAGGTGTTGATGGATTCTCGGAGATGAGATCGTGCCCCTTCGAGGAGAGGGAAGAATTGTCGGCTTCGGGGCTGAGGGAAGATAATAAATGAAAAAGGTCCTCGATGGATGAGGGAATTCCCACTAAGGCAGGGCCTGCCCAGACACGAAGAGAATATGCCACCGCTGAAGACTTCATATATGTTGGTTATTCCATGGACGTTAGTTCTCCTCGGGGGATGTTTCTTCGTCTACGGCTTGAGACAGGGGACTCCCGAGGTCGCCGATTTTGCTAGGACTGAGACCTCTAGCTTTGAGGGAGAAGTTCCTCGAGAGGGAAAGAAAAAGGGTCCCCTGCCATCATCTGATTCCGCCCTCGAATGTACTTCGAGGGATGCTCGGCGCCGGGGGCCGCCCGAACCAAGCGGGGTCTCGAGTGGTCATGCCCCTACCGAGAGCAGTTCAACCCAAGACGATGGGGCCATTCTCAGCGGCTTTGTTTTGAGGTGAGTTTTGATCGGCCTTCCAAGATTTTAAGCAATGAATTTTCATTATTTGAACTGAAGATCCTTTTCCATAGGTTTTTGATAAGCTCAAATTCAAGATGCTCCGTTGTGAGACCAGGTTGCGGGAAGCTCTGGTCAAGGAAAAATCTCTCAAGATTCTTTGCAATAAGAAGACGAACAGAGTTGATACATCTTCGGAAGGAGGTGCAACAGAGCCGAAACCATGGGGGCAATCTCGAGCATCAGGTAACTCTTATCCTGAAGGAGACCATGCTCCCTTTCCCACTTTTGGGAACTAACGTTTTGGTGCTTTAGCTGCAGAGAAAAAAGAAAAAACTAGAACGCCTTTGGTGCTTCAACATGCTAGGGGCGTTGACCTCTCGGAAGAGATAAAAGCAGCCGAGGAGGACGGGATCGACGCCATATTTTTACTTTCTTCTTGAGCTGATTCTAGTATTTGAAGGCCGCCGTGGGAGCTGGTCCGAGGGGCCTTTTAGGGACCTGGTCCCGAGACTAAACTAGATTTTCTGCCTTGTTGTTTGCATAAGACTTCTGTGGGAGTGTTATTAATATGTATTTGTAATGCACATATATATGTTAAAGAGTCTTTGGTGTTATTTTCTTCTCGATAGTTAGCCCGATGAATTGGACTTTAAGATGAAACCCTTGGGTTAATAAATTGGCCCTGAGGCTTTTTAAGATGGCGACTTGGGCTCTTACATTTTAGGTCGGTATGACCTTCGGTGTAGATGCCGACTTGGGCTCTTACGCATTTGTCCCTGAGTCGCTTTGGTTAACCATTTTGGGCTTAGTCTCTAAGTCAGGTTTTGACTGCTACGCTTCCTTACTCAACAATCAAAGAAGCATTTTCGATTCCCCGATCCACTCTCGTGCTAACATGCTAACAGCGGTTTAGGTAAGCCAGGGGATAAGCGGCAAGATCAACGGCCCTTAGGTTTTCAAATCGGCCCTGAGGCGCTTTGGGTCGGTACGACCTGTAGCTGGCGACTTGGGCTCTTACGCGTAATGTCGATACGACCTTTAATGTAGCGGGCAACTTGGGCTCTTACGCTTTTGACCCTGAGGCGCTTTGGGTTAACATTTTGGGCTTAGTCTTAGAGTTGACTCGGCTCAACGGCCCTCAGGTTTTCAAATCGGCCCTGAGGTGCTTTGGGTCGGTACAACCTATAGCTGGCGACTTGGGTTCTTACGCTTTAGGTCAGTACAACCTTTGATGTAGCTGGCGATTTTGGGCTCTTAAGCTTTAGGTCGGTACGACCTTTGATGTATCTGGCGACTTGGGCTCTTACACTTTAGATCGGTACGACCTTTAATCGGTTCTTTTAAAAGTTTTTCAAAGTAATTAAAGGCCTGTGATTTTATGGAAACAGTCGGACGTCTCTGAGTCGCTTTAATTTGGCCGGAGCCTTATAATGGTTGTCATTGTATTTGGCCGTAGCCTTTTAGTCCCCAAGTGAGATAGCCACGTGGTCTATATCGAGGGTATGTCTTTTAGGGTCTTACAAGTTCCATATATAGCCTTGAATTTGATATGGGGATTATGCCTTTTTTTAACTCTTACAAATTTGTACATGCCTTGCTTGAGGTCTTACAATTTTGATGTTGCCTCATGGAGGGATTACGAGTTTGAAGTTGCCAGTCCTGAGGTCTTACGGCCATTAGTTGACTGTCGAGGTCAGTCATTGAGTCAGAGTTGATTTTGCCTCATCGAGGGCTTATGTCATATATATTGCCTCTTGGAGGTCTTATGAGTTCGAAGTTGCCAGCCCTGAGGTCTTACGACTTCTAGTTAGATAACTTGATGAGTCGACTGTCGAGGACAGTCCCCGAGTCGGAGTTGATATTGCCTCATGGAAGGATTATGTCATAGATATTTCCTCTTGTAAGGCTTATGAGTTCGAAGTTTCCGGCCCTGAGGTCTTACGGCTTCGAGTTAGATAACTTGATGAGCCAACTGTCAAGGACAATCCTCGAGTCGGAGTTGATATTGCCTCGAGGAGGGCTTATGAGCTTGAAGTTGACAGCCCTGAGGTCTTATGGCTTCAAGTTTTTGGTGACTCGATGGAGTGACTGTCGAGGATAGTTCCCGAGTGCTTGATAATTTTTTGGCCCTTGGGCTGTCTCTTGTGAAAATAGCAAACTTCTTTGATGTGCGAAATGTTTTGATGATAAAAGATACTTCTCTGATTACTTGGTATAAGTATACATGTTTTTACCATCGAGGGTTCGATTATTCTACGCGTACACGATTCATTTGACCATTTGGTCCAATACATCATTCTCCTGTCGAGACCCTCTTTGGAATATTTCAGTGATCTCCTGGGGGGATGCCCCTCAGTATTCGAGGTTGATCGAAGATAATCCTTGAATACTTGGTGAGTTCTCATTAGGTAGCATTTGGATGTTGCCTCGTTAAAAACCTCGCCGGTAAAACCCATTTGGGATAAAATCCGACGTGAGGGAAAAAGAGCACAACACATGCTTTAAAACCTAAGGCCTTCGAGCTGGGGGTGCTTCGACTCCTTTAATCGAACACCTGCACACAGGTTAGCGTAATGTTTGAATGAAAAAATGAGAGGATGGTACCTTAGCTGCAATGGCGTTCGAGCCTTGATTTGCTTTGGTTATCTGTTCCGAGGATGCGGCACGGTCCTTTATTCATTCCTACGAGGATGTAGTTTGAGATTGGTACTTGGCTATTTGCCTTTTTTTTTTTGGCTCCTTCGATGTAGAAGGTGTCGGTGCCACATCGTACACTGCGAACATTTCTTTTGTTGCGTGCTGCTCTCCGCATACTGTTTTTACTCCATCCTTCATAGGAAACTTCATCATTTGATAAAGGGTTTACAACACCGTCCTCATATTGTGAATCCATGTCCTTCCAAGCAATGCATTGTACCTCATGTCACATTCGATGACATGAAACTTGGTATCCTGAATTATGCCGGCCACGTTGACTGGGAGGATGATTTCCCCTTTCGTTGTCTCATTTGCCATGTTGAATCCGTTGAGGACTCGAGAGGCGGGCATGATCTGGTCGAGCAACCCGATTTGCTCTACCACCCTCGACCGAATTATGTTGGATGAGATACCTGGATCCACCAGCACACGCTTAATTTGAAATTTATTCAAAAGAAAAGGAATTACCAGTGCGTCATTATGAGATTGAGATAAATTCTCGGTGTCCTCTTTGCTGAATGAAAGGGTGTCTTCAGGTATGTATCTCCGAGTTCGCTTTTCCCTGGTGATGGATACGTTCGTTTGCTTAAAATGGGTCCCTGAGGGATATCTACTCCACCAATAATCATGTGGATGACGTGTCGTGGTTATTCTGTTTCATTTTTCTTGTTTGCCTCTCTTTCCCGAAATTGGGTTTTAGCTCGGTCATTGAGGAATTCTCGAAGGTGCCCTTTACTGATTAGTCGGGCTACCTCTTCTCGAAAATGTCTGTAATCCTCAGTCATGGGTATCGTGATATTCGTATATCAAGTTGGGGTTCCTTTACGAAGGATCTGATAGCACGTGTCTCGGCCACCTGGTATCCCTGATCTTACTTATGACCGATACGATGTCTGAAACATCAATGTTGAAGTTGTACTCAGATAGACGGGGTACCTCTACCGGCCCTGTGTGCCTGTCGAACCCTGCTTTATTCACGAGTTCCCGAGGATTCTGTCCTCGGTCCATCCTTTGGTCACTTCGAGGTACGTTACATCTGGGGATATTTATTTTCTACATACGGTGGATACCTTTCTTTTTTTGGCCTTGGCTCTCTTTCTGGAAGCCTCGATTCCTTTACGTAGATTCTGATAGAATACATCGAGCCCGAGGGGGCTTCCAATTGTTTGTCCTCGACCCTGATCTTTGACTGGTACCTATTGTGCACATCCGCCCACACTATGGCGGGGTACTCAATTAAATTCTGCTTCATCTATTTTGAAGCTATCGAACTTCACTCATTCAAGCCCTGAATGAAGGCTTGTACTGCCCAATCGTCGGAGACCGGTGGTAATTCCATTCATTCCAATTGAAAGCGGCACACGAACTCCCTTAACATCTCATTCTCCTTTTGCTTGATTTTGAAAACATTAGATTTCCTTGTTTCGACCTTGATGGCACCAGCATGTGCTTTCACAAAGGAGTCCACCACAATGGCAAATGAATCTATCGAGTTCGGGGGCAGGTTATGATACCACATCATGTTGCCTTTGGATAGCGTTTCTCCAATTTTTTTCAATAGAACGGATTCAATCTCTTCATCTCTTAGGTCGTTCCCTTTCACATCACAGGTGTTAGGCAGTAATGTGCTCAATGGGGTCCGAGATTTTGTTGTACTTTGGGAGATAGGGCATTCTGAATTTCTTCGGGATAGGCATCGGAGCTGCACTTGATGGGAATGGCTTTTGCACAAACTTTTTTTAATCTACACCCTTCAGAATCAGGGGTGAGCCTGGGATCTGATCGACCCTCGAGTTGTAGGTCTCCATTTTCATGTTGTTAGCTTCTATCTTGTTTTTGCCCAATTCAATCCTCTTTGCGAGGTCTTCGAGCATCTTCATTATGGTGGGGACGGCTGCTGACCCATTATTGCTCGATATTTCTGGTGCCTAATTAACTCGAGGAGCCTTTTCTGGTGGTGGTATGCTTGGGGTTCTATGATGGCTTTGTAGCTGAGCAATAGCCACTTGTTGTGCCTGCAACATTTCAAAAATGACATGAAGGCTAACTTATTTTTCCCTTTGAGAAGAGGCTCCCTGTGCTTCACGCTGGTCTCCTTCACGAACTCTTCCATCCGTATGAGAGCTCACATCGACATGTTGAGCGTTGCGTAAGACTTCATCAACATGAATTTGCACTGGTGCCCCTTAAGGGTTTTGCGGTGGCACACTGGCACATGAAGCAGCTGCGCCATTCTTTCCGTGATCCTCAGGACAATTTTTTTCATGTGCATTTACTGAGTTAGACATTTTCTGACCTGAAATTGAAGATTCTTGGACAAGAAAAAGTGTGAAGAATAACTTCTGTTTTTAGAAAACCAACACTAAAACAACAACTATTATTTTTATCCCCAACGGTGGGCACCAAACTGTTTACCTTGAAACGGTAATTACAATTATATTTGATTATGTGGTTCTAAAAATACGTAATCTATTTTAATACTGGTTGTTTAGGCAGTAGATGCTGAGTGTGAAGTGAGAAAATGAAATAAGAGCAAAAGGAAACGAGCTTACGCAAATCGGGCAATGGAGAGACCGGTATCGAGGGTGGTCGGAAAGGGCCTCTAGGTCGAGCTTTAGAAGCTTGACAAGGGTCTATCAATAACGGTATAATAGTGTTGAAGGCCTTAAGAATGACTATTATCACTAACAAGCAATAAATGATGGGATTAAATGGCCGTACTAGCCAAATCTCTTTGCATTAATTACACATGTAATATGTTGGGGTTCCCCCTCATATATAAAGGGGACCCTTGTCACTTTGTAACACACATGATATTGAATACAAGAATAAGAACATCATTTTCTCTCTAAAAAAACATTCTCTACAATTGTTTCATTGATTAATTGCCTTTCATTTATTGTGTTCATTAGTTGTTCTTCATTTATTACTCGTTATTAATCACATATAGGCCATCTTCAAGGCCTTCCATACTGTTATATCATTCTCGACAACCCTTTGTCAAGCTCCTAAGCTCAACCTCGAGGCCTATTCCGACCGACCTCGAGACCCCGTCTCTCCGCTGCTCGGTTTGCATAATCTCATTACCCTTTGTTCTTATTTAATTTTCTCACTTCTCACTTAGCACCTACTGCCTAAACAACTAGTATTAAAATAGATCATGTATTTTTAGAACCACAAAATCAAATATAATTATAATTACCATTTTCAAGGTACACACATAGTGAGACGATACCTGGGATCATTGTGTCTGAAGAAATGGCCTCTGGCTTGGCAGGAATAACATAAAATCGAGTATGTCTGCCACCTGATTGGCCTTCCTCTCTAGGGAACCTCTAGCTGCCTGAGCCCTACCCCGAGCTTGATGAGTGGGTGGACTAACTGGTGTGGAAGTTGCAGCCTGACTTCTCTGATGATATAGACCTCCCGAAAGAGGGGTACAATGCCTCTTCACATGACCAAACTATGCACACTCAAAAAAATCCCTCTCCGGAAATGGAGGCATGTAATGAAGCAGACCTCGAGAACCAGAATAACTACTAAAGGGACCTAGTGCAGATGAACCCTGAACTGAAGGTCACGAGATGAACATTAAGATAGGAGTGCACTTAGAATGACTCTTCTAGACGAGCACTATATGAACCATGGCTAGTTGATATGCCATGATGAACAGGATGAGCCATCTAAGCGAGCCTATAAGGACGACTCATATTATGGTGGAACTGACCCCTAGAAGAAACACTGTTGAAACCACCTGAACCACGACGCCTCTTGGCCTCCCTCTTCTCACACTTCTAGCTATAGACAACCTCTAGCCGTCGAGTGATATTAACCATCTAGTTGAATCAAGCTCCCAATGCATTCTCCTAAGTCATAACATAATCAATCAGATAGCTGAGGCCATCAATGAACCTCCTAATCCTCTCCTTTTCAGTGGAAAGCAACTAGGATCGCATCATGATCCAACTCTGAAAATCTTATCTCATATTGGGTCAGAAACATGCCCTCTTGCCATAGCTCCTCAAACTTCCTATACAACTCATTCTTGCCGGTCAGTAGCCAAACTGCTACAAGAAGATAAAGTAGAACTCATTCCATGAAAGTGTTGCAACACCGACTGACCTGCTCCACTCATAGGCCTCCCACCATCTGAAAGCAGCCCCCTGATAGGTGAAAAGTTGTAATTAAGGAGAATCCACTAGTCTTTATAATACCCATCCTGCGAAGAATCCACCGGTACCTGTCCAAGAATTCATGAGCATCCTCTGACTCAACCCCACTTACTGATGGAGGTTGGAGCCATTAAAATCTCTCTAGTCTCTTCTGCTCCCGATCACTCATAATAGGACCCACCTTGGACTGAGAAACTACAACCGACTGATGGTAGCACCCCAGTGTCTGAAGTCCCTACACCACCCGCTCTGGAGTAAGGGAAGCGAGAGTCTAAGTACCTCCCCCGGCCTTAGAAGTGGCTTGTGCGGCCTGAATAGAGACCACCTGAGCAAGGAGAGTGAAAATAATCAATATCTGAGCCAAAGCCTCCTAAAGGCCTGGAGTCTAAATAGGCACAATTGGTGTCTGGGCTGGTCCCACGGGCTTTACCACATCTAGAATCAACACTTGAGTTGGAGCAACTGCTGGGTCTACAGGTGCCACTCTAGTTGTTGTATGAGCTGCACCTTGGCCTCTACTGCGGCCCCAACCTCTCGTGGCCCTAGCTGGTGGTACTAGTGGTCGCTCTCCTAATTCGGTAGCACGTGTCCTCACAATACGTGAGAGAATAAAATAATAGAAGTTTAGTTTCCAGAACCAAAAAATCCGCACGGCAAGAATACAAGAATGTGACGTTTTCCTAAGGGTTCGACAGTCTCTCGAAGATAAGTACAGACGTCTCCGTACCAATCTGCAAGAATCTACTAAACCTGCTCATGACTCATGAGACCTATGTAACTTAGGCTCTAATAGAAACTTATCACAACCCCGAATCACAAGTGTCATGAAGGCGCCTATCATGATACTGGCAAGTTAAAACCTCACACATACCAACATCTTAAATTTAATATATTGAAATAGGTTTAAGTAAAAATCTCATAAAATCTAGATGAAAACACCACAACTCAATACAGCATTTCCCAAAATATCCGGGTATCACGTAGTACATGAGCATCTAAAAAATAATACGATCTAATAAATGAAACACTATCTAGGAAGGTAGAACAGTATAAACAAAGCTAAAAGATAAAGGAAACGGTTTAACATCTACAGACACCTTAGTAACTACCACGATAATATTTGATTGATGAAGCTCCTAAAATAAGCAACCACTGTGCCCAAAAATACCTGGATCTGCACATGAAGTGTAGGGTGTACGTGAGTACACCACACCCAATAAGTAACAAGTCTAACCTTTGGATTGAAAGTAGTGACGAGCCCGATCAATACAGTCAAAATATAGAATTAAACAACATGGAAATTAATAGAAAATATAATAATAATATCTCATAGAAACACATAATCTGCAAGTACTGGCACAGGAATGTAGACATGCTTACAAGTTTAACATTTAATCTCAACACAGACAAAATATGCCAAATCTGAATGATATGAGGAATATGACATCTTTATCTCTACATGGCAATATGCATATCGTATGTGATGCAACACAAGGAAAGCCTCGTGTACTCAACTCTCATATTATTCAACCTGACTGACTCAATTCTCACTCATCACACTCAATCACTCAGCACTGTATGGTACCCGCTATGGCACGCATCCCAATCCCATCATGAATCAATAGAAACTATGCACATTGTAGGTGTGCAGGCTCTAGAGGGGCGGATCCTGCCCAAATGCTAATAATCCTACTATGGTGCACAACTGGATCCCATCGTGAATGAATAATACCTTCTGCGATGTGCAACCTGATCCCATCATGAGTCAATAGTACCCGATGTGATGTGCAGTCCCATCCCATCAATATCACTCACAAATAAGCCCTCGGCCTTACCTAGTCATTAATCTCCCCAGTCTCTTGGTCTCACAATACTCATGATAAGTAGCCCAAATCATTGATACATGATGTGTCAATATATGATAACAGATACTGAGAGATGATATGCAATGATGAATGCGAGTGAGTATATAACTGCAATTATGTAAATAACTCAAAAGCAAAGAACGATCACTGTGTGTCCCAATAGAACCAACACATAACCTAAACATGGTTTCTAATATAAATAACAGTTGAAATGCCCTAACATATAGAGTACAATAATATATTAATATAAGCTAACTACACAGTTCCGTGGAATGACTGAATCGTGACTACTGTGCTACACGCCCACATGCGCGTCACCTCAACACAAATTATATAGCACGTAATTTCAAGGATTAGAAGCCTCAAAACCAAGTTTAGAAGTGTTACTTACCTCCAAACCTGCACATGTCTACTCCAACAATCCCTTGCCTCGCGGATCGGCCTCCAAACGCCTCGAATATAACCACAAAAAATTCTTTACAATCAAATCACTATATAGGAATCAATTCCACATGAAAACAGTAAGCTCTTAATGAAATGTCAAAAATTCAACTCAAAAGTGAACCCCAGGCCCACGTCTCAAAATCCAATAAAAGTTACAAAATCCGAAATCACATTCAACCACGAGTCCAACCTTACTAAATTTACCAAATTCTGATACCAATCGTCACTTAAATCTCTAAATTTATGTCTCTAATCCCTAAACCAAAACTCCTAAAATTTGTAACGACCCGACCGACCGTTTTGAGAGTTATAGCCCTGATCCTCTATTTACTGTTTTCCCCATATCTCTTTCTACTTATGTGACCATAGTCGGAATTGTGTGAAGATGATTCTGGAATGGAGTATCATTGGTTTCATTAGCTCCCATGGGTGATTTTTGACATAGGGGAATGCCTGGATTGTTTTTTGGAGGTCTGTAGCTCATTTAGGCTTGAAATGGCTAAAGTCAGATTTTTCGAGATTTTGACTGATAGTGGACTTTTGATATCGAGGTCGGCTTCTGATTTCGGAAGTTGGAGTAGGTCCATAATGATGAATGTGACCTTTGTGCAAAATTTGGGGTCAATCAGATTTGGTTTGATAGGTTTTGTCATCAGTTGTAGAAAATTTAAAGTTTCAAGTTCATTAACTTTGATCGGAGGGTGATTTGTGTTTTTAGAATTGTTTGATGTGATTCGAGGGATCAACTAAGTTTTTATGGTCTTTTAGGACTGTTTGGTATGTTTTGTTGAGGTCCCGAGGTCCTCAGGTGTGGTTTCGATGCTTAACAGATGGAATTTGGGACTTAGGCAATTGCTGAGATTTCTGGACTTGTGTGTTTCGCACCCGTGGTGGGGAGATCACAGGTGAAGACTCACATGTGCGGAAGAAGGGCCGTAGGTGAGAATTTTTTCTAGAGGGTCTGTGAGCGTAGGTGCGAGAAGGGAGCCAAATCTGCGTATCTGCGGATGCAGAGGAGGGTCACATGAGCAGTATGGGCGGCCTGGGCAGGGTCGCAGATGCGGGAGCTTAACTGCAGGAGCGGATTGTGCAGTTGCGGCCCATTGATAGCAAATGAGGACCCAGTCTTTTTAGTCATTTTCGCACCTGCGATGGAATTTCTGCAGGTGCGGTTAGAGGTATGCAGAAGCGAAATTGCAGGCAGAAAAGAGAATTTCTAGGGTTTGATTCCCATTTATATTTTGGGAAATTGAGAGCTCGGTGTGAGGTGATTTTTTGAGGTTTCTTCAAGAAGATGTCGTGACCCCCCCCCTCTCCTCTCCTTTCGGATCGGTTAGGGTTCTTGACATTATTGGGATAACTCATTTCCTTTTGGGATAAGGGATTTAAGGATTTGAAGAGTCGCCACCTAACAAATTAAGGTGCGTTAGGGCACCTATTAAGGGTCACAATAACACTAATTGAATAACCATAGATTGGGTAAGGGCTTGAAATTACTCCAAGGGGAAGGTGTTAGGCACCCCTCAAAGTCCAAAATTGTGGTTCCCGGCCAAACAAACTTTGTGAATTTAAGCAAGTAGCAATAAGCAGTCAAAGTATACACATGGAAACAAGTAATGGTTTTGAAAAGATTCATAGTCTAAGCACACATATGTAGGGGATAGGGGAGTCCTAAGTTGTTTATCCTATAGGATCACATCAATGCAATGCCTGGTAATCACTCATAAGTTAGGGGCTACACGTGGCATTAGCGCACCGTTCATCATATCCATATCTACCCTTTACCCCACCCCTTAGCGGTTATTAAGCGAATTTATTTAGCGATCTCTATGCGTGCTGTTACCCGTCCCTTCTTGATGGTCCTAGAGGAATTTAGGACCTCTAAGTATAGGTAGTTCTAGACAGAGCCCTAAGTTTTTAAAAGGATAAAATTCTAAGCGACATGCAAAAACAAATAGGGTTGATCAGATAAATACAGGAAAGTAGTTATGAGGCCCAGATTTACCTCCGCAAGTAATGCACATAATCAGCACGTCTCAAACACAAAAAAGAGGCAGTTTTATTAAACAGGATCCTAAGACAGGATATCTAAGTGAATGTCAATGCACAGAAATATGCAGCTTTATTTTTATAAGCTTAGAAGCAGGGGCCTAATCAGTTTGCCTACTGAGTTTTAAGCATGTTAACCTTTAGACAGTTCAGAAGTTGTTTTGCCTAAAAGCATGATGTTCTAGGTGTTATGAAAATGCAGGGATTGTTATCTAAAACGGGATAATCATATGTGAGAATGTTTTTACCTTTCATGAATCAAAAGTTAAAATTAGGCGTGGTTAAGAAAATGCAAACAGAGTTCCCAATACATGATTTCTAGATGTGCAGAAACGACAGTTTTATGTCAATGATCCTTAAATTAACAGAATTCCTAAGGCATGATTTCTAAATGCACAAAAGAGTTATAGAATGATTGAAATGTAAGGCCCCGTGAAAATTCTAACTAAAAATCCGGAGCCGTGTGGTGTCGTGGTTAGATTTATGGATTGAGCAATACGTTTTTAACTAAAAGAAAATATTTTTCAACTGAGTGCATTCCGCGGCCAGTTATGCAGTCGCATAATCACTATACAGACTGCATAATGGTCGCAGAGTGGATCAGAAAAACTGGCCAAATTTGGGGCCGATTATGCGGCCCAAAATGCAATCGCATAATTGATATGCGGGCCGCATAATCTATCGCATACCAGCCTTGGAATTTTGCGAGGGGAGTTATGCGGCGCACTATGCGATCGCATAACAGGTACGCAGGCCGCATAATGGCTGCATACACGATCAGTTGTCCCACCCGGCTGAGGCCATTTTCGCAGCTGGTTTGCTGACCGCATGTCCGTTATGCGATCGCATACCTGTGTCGGGGCATCATTTTTGTCATTTTAAAACCCGACCATATATAATTAAAATACCCTTCCTAATCAGATTAGAGTCATTTCTACTATATTTTAAAGTGAGAGAGAGAGAGTTCTAAGGGGAGGAAGCTAACTAACACCCAAGGTCCATCAATTTGTTCTAAGACATTGAAGGGTATCAATAAAGCTTTTCACATTTCAGGTATGAATCTAAGCTTGACCCAACAAACGTTGAATGTTTTCTAAATATGAGTAACTACTTAGAAAGTTCATGGGTTTGGGGTAAATTGTCTTGCATGCATAAAGGGTGAGAGGGCTTGGGCTCAATGTAAGTTAATAATGGCTAAGAATGGGGAATGGGCTGGTATAACCTACCATAAAAGATCCACCAAACCTTAATGAACACATCTTGTATGATAAAATACTCAAATAAGCTAGAAATTATAATCGGTTTCCTAATCTTGGTTCCATTTGTCACTTCACCAAATATATTGATATTGCTACGAGTTCCGAATAATTGTAGAGCCTAAAGAAGCGCAATTGAGGTATGTATGGCTCAAACCTCTTTTTCCTAGATATCGGGCCCCTCCGGTGCCCCTATGATTTGGCGTAAGTTGTGAATCTTAACTAATGTAGTAGATGTTGTTGTAATGTGCTTGTGTAGTAATTCCTATGTGTAACTTGCATTTGAAGGCTTCCCATCATGCTTTGATTGTTACTTAATAATGTCTTTGTTACTTAATAATGTCTCGGATTCGTGGGAGATGTGTCAAATTTCCATAGTAAGGGACAGCCCCTACATGCCCATGATTCATGTTGTTCTCATCTATACTTGTTGTTTTCTCTACATGACTTGTTAATGGAATTGGTAAGAATGCGAAATGAGCAGGACGAAACTTGAATTGTGAGATGTGGACAAGTCAATAATGAATTAATAATTGCGGCCACTAGTAATTACCAAATTGAAACATGGGTATGAAATGATTGATGGAGTTATACATGTCTTGAATAAGATGTCCTAGCCGATCGGGCCGTGATCGGACACCACGCCGCACACGTGGTGGTACTGTGCTACGAACTGAATAGGGATCGAAACAGGGAATTGTATTATGGATACACGTCTCCAACAGAGACGACCTAGCTGATCGGGTCGTGATCGGACTCCGTATAGAAATACGGTGGTAGCAAAAATGACGAGATGTTAATACTAGTAATGGCCAAGCTGAGTTAATTTGATTCTCTTGATGGGTTAAGTAAATTCTTATTTGGTGATTGGGGTGTTGCCATGTTCTCTTCGATTTACTGATTTACTTTCCTTGCATTTAACTGGTGTATTTTTCTATTCTAAAGATAATGGTGTTTAGTTATACATAATAGTTCTATTCAATGGTACTAATGCCCATTTTGCCGGGGGCGCTACATATTAAAATGGATGTAGGTGATCCAAAAGCAGATTTACTTTCCTTGAATTTAACTGGTGTATTTTTCTATTCTAAAGATAATGGTGTTTAGTTATACATACTAGTTCTATTCAATGGTACTAATGCCCATTTTGCCGGGGGGCTACATATTTAAATGGATGTAGGTGATCTCACAGCAGATAGTATCGGTCGCCACTAGCAGCATTTCCCTTCCTTAGTTCTTTTGGTGAGCCCCTACTCTTCCAGGGGATGATGATGTACTTTTTTTATTTTTGTTACACGTTAAGGTACAGAAAAAAGTCGACGGCATTTGTCACAATTGTCTTTTGTATCCATAGAAGTCTCCGTATGCATAGTTGTGGGTCGTACATGGGTTTTGGGGAGAATCCCATGAAATGTGTTTATGTCTTTGATTTTGTTTCACCAAATATTGTAAGGCACATGTACCACAGAACTTATCAATGATGTACTGAATTAATTGGCTTAGTAACGCCCTTGTAGGTTATTCTACCGCTTAACTAATAGTATCATGTTCTCTCTTGATCATAAGAGAGTCGGGTAGTGTGTGTCTATCAGGCTTGCTCGGCTGGGTTCACAGGGTTTAGCGCCGGTCGTAATCTCCACTCTTGGGGCATGACATGAAACATGATTTTTTAAATGCACAAGAGTAACATATGTTATGTTAACGTTGTTTATTATCCTAGGAGCACGATTTCTAAGTGATAAACATAAATCATGGATGAGATGTTGAAACAGTAGACATAAAATCCTAGGAACATGAAATCTAGTGCATGTTTGGCATAATTTGAATGAATATGTTGGTCCTAAAACATGGATTATAATGCAGATAGAAATAATTTAAAGCTTAAAACATGCTTTGTACCCGATTATATTAACAGTACTATATAGCTACCCTCCACATTTCACTAGCAATCCCCAATATCTGTTTACAATAATTATTACAAACCAATAGCTGAATGAATTACATAAATATATAGAAAAGAAGAATTTAAACTATAGGGAGTCTGAAGCAGGCCCAAATGTACCTTGAGGATACCAGATGTTCATAACCTTAACTGTCCGAGTTTCATAGCCTTTCTTATGTCCGGGTGTGTCATAGTTCCCTAAGGATCTCAAGGATCCCGGGCAGTGCTCACACCTTGATTTCATAGCCAGAACTGAGTAAGTGCAGTGTGGAAGAGCCATTCCCAGTACATTAGAGTTTAGAGGGATCTCACAGGAATTCCAAGGCAGTCACACACTGGAGGGGCAGAACCTAAGGACCTAAGAGTAGAGTGAGAGTGCTTGACATAGTTTTGAAAAAGGTTTTAATATGAAAACAGTATTGAAAAAGAACTCAGTTGAGTGAAGAAGTTTTATTAAAATAGAGGGGTTGATTAACAGTAATATAGTTAAACAAGAACAGTGTCAAACAAACAAACAGCATATCAGCCGTAGGGCAAGCAGATTCCATATTGCTCAACAGCAGACTTCACACAAGGAAGTTAGGAACTGGGACACATAGGGCATGTACAGTGAACACATAATAGGCATAAACATAGAGGTTTTGTAGGGGTTTATGGCATTAGGGGATAGCTAATGGTAACAATACAGTTTGAGTTCCAGAATAAACAACTGAGGGTAGAGTTAAACATAGAACCAGACAACTTAATGTAACAAAATTGCTTTGCAAAGAATGGTTCATATTAGAAACCAGACAAACATAAATAGAGTTGAGTCAGGCTGGGACATGATATAAAGGGATTAAAAAAGTTCAAAAACATGCTGATCTTAAGTTGAATTAGGACAGAACTAATATGATAAGTGAAAACAGTAATATAAGCAGGTTAGTTACATGTTGAAAAGCTAAACAATAGACAGAAGTAGACTGATGATTAGTAAACTAAAGCAGTAAGTAAACATATTGAGTTTGGAACTTGGATTTAAATCATAACGTACCAGTTAAAGAGAGCAGATACTAAGTATAGGGCAGTAGAGTGCAATAATTAGCCTTGGCTTGCAGCCGGCTAATTCAATTGAAGTATCAAGAAATAGCAGAAAGTTTTTAAGTGTGAGAGATTTTTTGAACCAGTGAGTTCGTGTCTCCAATGAGAGTAGAAGAGAGCAGTCTATATAGTAGTTTGAAAGCTAGGTAAATAAGGTAAGAGTCAAAATTGTTCAGTAATTGAAGAACTCAGAATCAATTAGAGTAAAAATCGGTGCAAGTACTCCTTCAATTAAGGGAGTTAACTTCAAACGGTAAAAGACATGTAACAAATAAGGAAGGAGATCATATATGGCTGAAATATAGCAAAGGAAATAATTCAAACACAGCACAGGTATAGAGTAAGAGATTAAGGCTAGGTACATAAGGTTCTAATTAAGGAAATAACCTAAGAATCAATTAACAGTATAGTCAACCACCTAATTAAGGCAAGAAAATGATTTAGAAGTTGGAAATAAGTAAAGGGCATCAATCACAGGAAATCAATAAAGGTTTAAATTACAGGAAATTAAGGATTCAATTACAAGAAATTAAGGATTCAAACAAAATAGCACCGATTAAAGGAAACTACTACAAACTTCTGGAATAAACATAGTATAGGCAGGGAGAAGCAAAATCAAAAACCCTAATGAGCATAACGGGGTAGAAATCACGGAAATTCAGAACATATTCATGAGAAACTGACACGCATACAAATCAAACGAAGAAATCATTGTAGACAGACTCAGAATCCAAAACTAAGCAAGAAATTAGGGGTTTTAGCACAGTTAATTAGGTTAAAGGGAAAACCTAAATAACCGTTTAAACATAGTAAATATTATAGAATAACACTTAAAATCAGAGGAAAAGTCGTTTTGAAAAAGGGGGTTAAGAAACCCTAGTTATGGAGACGAAGAAAGTTCTCATGGAAAACAGTAAAATTACTCATAATACTCTTAGATCTGTTACAGATCTAATGAGTTAATATATAAACATAGGGTTTCTGAGAAGAATAACCCAGAGGTAGAGAGCTTCCGGCTTAGAAACCATAGATCTAGCCGGAAAAAGAAAGATCTTACTCAATCGAGCCATGGCGGCCACAAAATGGTAAGCACGGACTCAAGGGAGGGAAGTGAACGGTCACTGGTCCCTTGAGGACCTCGAGACAGCAAGAAACCGCACATGGGAGGAGCCATAGAGGCTAGGGGTGGTAGAGAACCACCATTGCAGCCGGTGAGAGAAGCTAGGGTTAGGGGAGAGGGAGCTTGCGAGTGAATGTGAGGGTGTGACGGCAGAGAGAATGAGAGAATGAGGGAAATGGGGAGTAGGTCGTTTAGGTTAATTAAGGTAAGATTAAATCCGGGTCGTTGATCAACCAAGGTCTAACCAGCATTGTGTCAGTTAGTGTTTAGGTTTTGGGCTTGGGTGTTTGGGCTGGTTTAATTAAGGTATTTGGGCTGATTTTAATAGGTTGTAATTGAATTAAAAATGGGCTATTTATTAAATACCAAGATAACTTAATTAAAATAATTACTACTTATAAAAATGAATTCTATGCATAGAAATAATTTAAAAATAATTATTTTGTATTTAAAAATAAAAAAGGACTAATTTCTGGTAAGAAATAGTATAAAATTATATGCATGGGCTATAATTGTAAAATCATTGCAATTATAGTCAAAAGGTGCCAATTTGGCTATTTATGGAATAACTTGGTCTTAATAGGACCATAAGTAATAAATTAAATCAAGAAATGTTTTTGAAATTCTTTGTGATGCAATTTTATAATTATTTAATGGAAATAAAATACTGGACAAATTAATAAAAATGTAGAAAAATTATGGAAAAATACCAATTTCTACTAATGCATTCTTTTAAAGGTACGTATGCAATTTTAAAAACATTTTGGGAAAAATTGGATATTAATAGCTACCCCTCATTACCCGGAAAGGATGAAAGAGTTGTCGGGTAAAGATATGATGGCCAATTTTGACCAAGCGAAATGGTTTGAGAGACGTCGGCCATACCCTGGCTTCTGAGCTGCCTACATATCCCTGGTTTTATAGGAATTAGGTTGTATGTAGTTTCGGATTCACCGGTGAAACATACCGGTGAAGTCGTTACAAGAACGGACGCAATATCTAGGGATGGGTGAATGAACGGTTCACGAGGGAGGTTAGGTTTGATATGGCTGGGAGAACTGGAGCGGGATCGCTCCTGCTGGGATAGTCGTTGCTCGCCGGGTTACCTGCAAATAAGAATACTACAAGAATATATTGTGCATAGATTTAAACAAGATGCAGGTTCCCGTTGGACTATGAAAGCTGTCTTCGGACGGTTAGGGATGACGTCCTTAGACCATGATGTCATGGGCCATGAATTGTTTGATGAGATATTTGCAGGCCATGAAATGATGTTCTCAAGCCAAGAAGATGGTGCTTCCGAACTATGACGCCTTTGAATAATGATATGCGAATTGAGAGAGATCCTCAGGCCATGACATGGTGTCTTCCGTCTATGAGGATGATGCTATTATACTACGATTCCTTTGGACAAGTTGGTGATATTTTATCCCATGATATGCAATAATATGATGTCAACAAGACAAGGCTTAGTCTTGCAAATTGGGGGGCAGAGCTTATCCCGAAAGAGAAGCGAAGTAAATAATGCTTGAGAGACAGCGCTTAGTCTCGGTGAAAAAGTAAATTGGAGGTAGAGCTTAGCCTCATGCAAGTATGGAGACAGAGCTTAGTCTCGTGCAAATTAAGGCATAGATTAGCCTTATGCATGTGAAGGCAAATATTAGCCTCAGTCAAGGGCAGGCAGAGATTAGCCTTATGCAAATGGAACACAGAGATTAGCCATATGCAAATGGAAAGCATAGTTCAGCCTTATGCAGATGGAGACAGAGCTTAGTCTCATGAACGGGATGGCACTGATTAGCCTTATGCAAGGGGAAGGCAGAGTTTATCCTTATGCAGAGTTTAACCTCATACAAGATGGAGGCGGCGATTAGCCTTATGCAGAAGAGTAAACATAAAATGATAGTAGAATTTCTTAGCTGGTAGCAGATTTCGATATTGAGATTGTTGTGAGAGTTTTGACTACGGAGCATGTTCGTTCTTCGTGCTGATAGCAAATTTCAGCAATTGCAACTGTTTTGAGAATTGTGACTTTGAAGCGTGTTTATCCTTTGTTCCTGCATTCAAAGAAAAATTGTGAGTTCTGTAGATGGGGAGGTCGGTTCGTATCCCCGATGGATTTTCTTAACTCGTTCTTCTTGGTCTGATGATCCTGTTCAAGTTATCGGGGTAGCGTTTGCTAAACAAAGCTATTTTGAAAAGCAAGCATGCATGATTTTGCAAAGACATAGTATGAAATATATTTTAAGAAATTAGATGAACCGACGACCGTGACATAGTTCAAGAAATTGCAACCTCTCATGTTACAGAATTTTGAGGGTACTCCTAAAAATTCTGCCCCAGTTAGATGGGTTGACATTTCTGACTATTGCGCATGCTGCGGTCGGCTGAACTTGCTTTGGAATTTTGAGGGTCCTCCTCAAAATTCTGCCCCAGTTTCCAATTGTGGGGGGTTGAGATTTTTGTTGAATTGTGACCGAACCCATAGGGCTGCCTACGTATCCCCTCTTAAATGGGAATCAGGTCGGGCGTAGTTCAGTTTTACTAGTAGCTCTTGAATATTCATGTAAATGGCCATGTTAAGTCCTAGGATGCAGACTTCATACTCTGCCATATTGTTGGTGTAGGGGAATCTGAGTTTAGCAGATACCGGATAATGTTGGCCAGTTTCCGACACCAAGACTTCTCCAATACTGACCCCTTTGAAATTGGCTTCTTAGTCGAAGAACATTCTCCAACCGTCATAGGATTCAACAATTTCTTCTCCTATAAATAATACTTCTTCATCAGGAAAATATGTTTTCAGGGGTTCGTATTCTCCTCCCACAGGGTTCTCGGCAAGATGATCTGCCAATGCTTGTCCCTTGACCACTTTCTGAGTCACATACACGATGTCGAATTCACTTAGCAGGATTTGCCACTTGGCCAGCTTGCCAGTGGGCATGGGCTTCTGAAAGATGTACTTCAGGGGATCCATCCTTGATATGAGATATATCGTGTAGGCACAGAAGTAGTGCCTCAGCTTCTGGGCTACCCATGTTAGATCACAGCACGTACGCTCTAATATAGAATACCGTGCCTCGTATGGAGTGAACTTGTTACTCAGATAATAGATAGCATGTTCATTTCTTCATGTCTCGTCGTTCTACCCTAGAACGCAGCCGAAAGCTCCATCTAATACTGCGAGGTAGAGTAGCAAGGGTCTACCTGGCTCTGGCGGGACCAAAATTGGTGGCATTGACAAGTATTCCTTGATTCTGTCGAAAGCTTTTTGACAATCTTCGGTCCATTTAGTTGCAGCATCCTTCTTTAACATCTTGAAGATCGGTTCACATATGACCGTGGACTGGACTATGAATCAACTGATGTAGTTAAGGTGCCCTAGGAAACTCATCATATCTTTCTTGTTCTTTGGCGGTGGTAATTATTGGATGGCTTTGACTTTTGATGGATCCTGTTCTATTCCTCGGCGGCTGACGATGAAACCAAGAAGCTTTCCGGTAGGAACCTCGAATGCACACTTCGCGGGGTATAATTTAAGGTTGTATTTCCGCAACCTGTTGAAGAACCTCCTCAGACCTGCTATATGGTCGGTGGCTTTGTTGAACTTGATAATGACATTGTCCACATATACCTCGATCTCTTTATGTATCATGTCATGGAAGATAGTGGTCATATCCCTCATATAAGTGGCCCCAACATTCTTTAAGCGGAATGGCATCATCTTATAACAGTAGACTCCCCACGGCGTGATGAAAGTCATTTTCTCAGCATCTTCTTCGTCTATCCAAATCTGATGGTATCTGGAAAAATAATCCACGAGCGACTGAAGTTCATGCTTTGCATAATTATCAATCAGGATGTGTATGTTTGGAAAGGGGAAATCATCCTATGGACTGGCCGGTTGAGATTCCGATAGTCGACACAAACCCTAACTTTTCCGTCTTTCTTAGGCACTAGCACGATGTTGGCTAACCATGTTGGATATTCAACTACCTTGAGGACCTTAGCGTTGATTTACTTGGTAACTTCCTCTTTGATTTTCAGACTTATATCAGGCTTGAACTTTCTGAGCTTCTAATTTACCGGCAGGCACATTGGATTGGTCGGCAACTTGTGAGCCATAATGATTTACGTAGACCAGTCCTGTCATCGTACGACCATGAAAATATGTCTTCATACTCTTTCAAGAATTTGGTGTATTCCACTTTCTCTAATGGCGAAAAATGGATGTTGATGCGAGTTTCTTTGACAGCCTCTGAATCTCCCAGGTTAACTACCTCAGTTTCGTTCAGGTTGGACTTAGGTCTGTTCTCGAAATCCTCAACTTCTCTGAAAATTTCAATGGGTATGACATACTTTTCTTCTGAATCATTGTCCTTTTGTTGTGTTGTCTCATTGCATGTCACAGTCATCGGTTCATCAAGACAGGAAATAATAATGTTTTATAGATAAAAGTAATGAGAGAAAAACGAGAATAAATAAATACTGATTCGTTGAAATGTAAAAACTATTTTGATAATTTAAACAAACGTTTTGGAACATCGGGATTTTATTGGAAAGTAGAAAATGCAAAAAGGAAATAATTAGCAAAAATGAAGTAAATAACGTTATTCAGCCTTGCTACCCGGGACTCGTCGGGCCCTGGATGGTCTGACGGTCCAATTCTTGAGGAATGATCCCTTTCTCACAGCTTGAATGGTAGGGACTTCCTCTTCCTCCTTCTCAACAATAATACTAGGGTAAAGAGGAGGTGGAGGGCCCCTGGATCTTGTGTGATGTGACGATGATGCCAGAATGCACGAACCAACCTTTTGGGAGGGGAATAAAAAAAAGAAAACAAAAGAAAAAACAAAAGGTAGCCAAGTCAATGAGGATCATGAGAAATATTGCAGTATTTAAACACACATTGCAGGAACATAAAAGCGTGTCCTAATTTGGGGAGCCTCATTGTGCCCGAGGTAGGCCTAGCGACAGGTTGATTTGGAGAACTTAGATGCCAATAATTGCCTCATTTCATTAATGTAAAAGTAGATAAATCTATAACGAAACTGAATAAGATAGTCAATAATGGTAGTTGGACTTATTACATTTGAAAAAGAAGGTAAATCTAATCTACTTGGTCCCAGAAAGACCTTCCCCAGGCTTGATCTTCTTGACTCTGTCGATTAGGTTCCCTAGGTCGTGCATGCCCGGCAGCAGGTATACTCTTGCTAGATGCCCTCCTTCGCTTCCCACAGTATTCTGGTAGTTGGTGACTCTTTTCCTTGTCTTCGCCTCTAATACCATCAGACCCTGCTCCAAATATCCCAACCTCTCATTGGATTTGATAGCCCTTTCCTTCCACTCATTGATCAGTTCCATATCAGCCTTGTGTTGCTCCAGATTCTAGGCCTCGGACTCACGAACCCTTTTTCATAGTTTATTACATTTCACTTGGGCCTCAGCAACTTCGTCTATGACCCTATTTCCCCCACTGATTCCCAGCTCAACTATCCGTGCTATGTTGTCTTCCAACCATGATAGGTAAAAGCGTACATGCCCTGCGTGGTACCTGTCTGGCTCGATGGTGTCATTTTCTTTAATAACCTTTAGATTCCACATATAATGAGCTTCACATTTGTACGGCATGTCGACGTCCTGAAAATCTACCCTGTAATGACTCATTTTCGAAACTCGCGGTATGACTTGCTTCCTGCCTGCTTGTCTCATAACCCTGATGTGAACATAAGGGTATATTCCCCTTAAACCGATCATCACCAGGTGCGGAGAGTCTCTCAATCTGATGATGAACTTAGTAGTAGGGAACCCTTCGAACATCCATTGAACCTGGTCCTCGGTCAAATTGTCAAAAAACTGCGCTCATTCTGTAGCATTTTCCGGTTGAGCAAACCTTTATGGGATGTAGGTCATTCTCTTAGGGTGATGGAAGACTATATGATCATTCCACGCCCTTTATGGAAACTCTTAACAATATTGACCCCTTTAAAGATGCTCCAATAACCAAACCTGTAGTAGCAGATTACAACCCTCAAAGTGTTTGAACCCCTTCTGGAAAGGCTCGGTATATGTCTGCTATGATCATAGGGATAATGGTATATGTTTTCCCCTCGATCCCCTCCATTAAGGTTTTGGCTACCATAGCCAGTTTAGTGTGAATCATGTCTCCTTTTCTTGGGAATACTATCATACCCAGGAAGCAAACGACGAACAGAAAAACCCTGCGGTGAATATGACCCAAGGAAGTAATAGATAATTCATCGTGGAAGATATGATAGGATTTTCTATGGCCGTATCGTTCATAGAGATAGTCAAAAGGTATGTAGGACTCTGTCAGGCACTCTAAATCATCGTTCTTTTTCAAACCCATAATTTTCAGGAACCCCCTAGCGGCACGGTTTTTCGACACCAACAAACCTGGATTGTCCCAAGGTAATCCCGCAAAGCCCCATATCTCCTCCAAGAGGGGGGTCATTTCTATGTTGC